>CM075007.1:4766352-4786912 GCA_037576675.1 Pangasius sanitwongsei
TATATATATATATTTTTCCGATCTACTCTGAAGTTGATGTTTTATGAATAGCAGGTAATAAGGACAGATGCAAATCAGCAGAATTTCACAATTTCATTTCATTCATTTGAAACAAGTCAATTAGTTCGCAAATAAAGACCAAGCATTGTCCATCAGACAAGGACAATGATGTTTGATAGGAAAACTGACAGGCCGTGGTCATATCGGAAAGGTCGGTGATTAAACTCGCAATTGCTTTGTGGTCAATTCACCTCGGCTAAATGAGGTCCCTATAGGTTATCTGGCTTAAGTTGCATTTCATTAATGGTGCAAACAATATCAAATCACTGGTCAGAGGGGGCAGGTTATTATCTAGGGACTGAGATAACTTTTCTCAATCCAGAGTTACACTGCGTGATGTGAGTAATGAGCGCTTTCATACAGAGCATACTGGTCTCACGGTTGGGGGGAAGAGGGAATTTTTGATGCATGTCTTTATATTTGCCATTTAAAGTATGGGATCTGTTTTTTTTTCTGGTCTGTAACAAACAGAATGTCGAACACATCTGTGTTATTTTAGTGAAAAGTAAAATCTATAGCATATACTGTATAATATATGTGGGTTTGACCTTGTTTATGATAAAGAAGAGTGAAAGTTCAGTACATAGAAAACACAGAAGGGGGCTATATTCCTTTGACGTGGCTCCCCAAAGCGGTCCAAGTGCGCTTTGTTTGAATCACATGTGACTAGTCTTAGTGACACTGTTCTGTCTTGTCTCAAGCCTGTCATTATATCTGTATAAAGATATGGCTCAAGGCAGAGAGCTTTATAAATACACTGTAGTCTTGTTAATCATCACATTGCATGAATGCATGAATTGCAAAGTTGGCCTATTACTCTTACCCTGATAAGATCGCACACAGAAAACACTGGGATTTATTATTCTCGTTTTGAATGATGGCTGGAGTATGTTTTTCATTCTAGATTCAATACTTGAATTGACAAACAGCTGGCTTTCTGTAAATATAACATAATTTGAAGATTCAAAAATGCCTACACTACCAATAGTACGAGTTTAAATTGCACTGGAAAAACGCAAGATTTTTAGCTCTGCCTTTATCCTCTGTTAAACCATCCTCTGCCAGAAGCCATCATGGTCTCACAGTGTGTTCTATAATACCACATAAAAACATTTGTTTAAGGTTCATGTCTCTGCCAAAATCTCCATGAAGGAGCTCAAATCATTTTTGAGTTGGCTATTTCTCTTTTCCTCCCCAAATACTCTGTGATTAGAAGAAACCCTAACAGATTGATTCAAAACCCAAATCCAAACCAAAGACAGAATGTTTATTGTGCAGGGCTCTTTTGAGACTAAGGTTTACATGGCGTAGTGTTGTCTATAAAAGTCATAAGAACAAAGGGAGACTGCTGCTCCCACAGCGCATTGGATATTAGATCAGGAAATGGAGCAAGGTCAAAAAATTAAATGTGCAATTTTCCGCTTCTCATTTTGTTAATTCATTGCAGCTTGGGCTACTCCGTGCCGAGACCGGTCGGAAGGAAGGAAGGGCTTTTGGCCTTGACAAGTGGTCTCTTAGCAATAGCACAAATCGTCCGAGTTCAACACTGCATCCTTTTGGCATTCTGTTTCATAGGCTTTACATGCTCAATAAGACTACAGTGAAATTTGAAATTTGCTTGCGTTTCGGGTGGCAGTGTTGTGCATGTGAAAATGGGAAAAGTTTGAAGAGACTGATTGTTATGAAGACTAAGTGATCATAACATTTTAACCTGATTAGTTAAGCCACTGGACATATGGCATCTACCTGTAAATATATATATATATTTTTTTACAAATTAATTTATTCAATATCTGTGATAGACTGGCATCCAGCCTCACATCCAGTGTTCCTGGAATAATTTTTTAGACAACTGGCATTGGACAAATGGTATTTTATTAACTATATTGAATTATTAACACAATAGTTATAAAAACATTTTTAGGAACCATCAAGGTGCTAAAACGTGTTTGACTGAAAGCAAACGTGAGTTGTACATAGATCATTATTGACAGATTTTTAGGTATAGTCCCATAAAATGATCTGTAATGTGCAATAAATGAAGGTCTGAGCAGCATACTTTGAATACTGTAATACAACTTAGTCATAATCATCTTGGGAAAGCTTCTTGGCAGAAGCTCCTAAACCACAGTAAACTTAGATGACAAAAGTTGGTTTCTGAAGTGTATAGTGAAGCAAATTGCTTTTTAAAATGTGCCAAAATGATAGTAAAGCTTTTTCCTATCTATTTCAGGAAATACAATGAGTACGTGTTGTAGTTTTTTTTTTTGCTAATAAACTTTTAGTCCATACACTAAACTGATTATAACACACAACTTCCGACTCCAGTCAAGAGTCTAAGAAGTGATTTAAAACTATATCTAATATCTAAAAACACACTCTGCTATCTTGTACGAGTCGATCTAATAAAATTTAAAAAGGACCCTTATCAGCAGTTATCAAGATTTCCACTTGGCAAAGACCCCCCATCTTCACTAACTCATTGCAGATGGCCCACATGTTTGCCATTACGCCATGTGCCTGAGACACACTCTCTTGAAAACAAGTGGCTATGAGCTGGCCTTCATCACTACTTGCTACTGTTGGCCAGAAGCTGGCCAAGACATAGAAAAGTTCTTCCAGTGTGTCTTTTCTTTAATTCTCTTCACACACAGTATACTGGAGGTCATGGAAGAAGCTAAGATCAAACAGAAATATGTTTACTGTTGAATTGCAATTGGTGATTGGGTTATATATTATTGAGATCATTTACAGATGAAAACTGAAGGAGAAGGAATCCTAACAGTGACCACGTACTGACTTGCATATCGATATTTGCTATAATTTACAACGTGTGCCAAATATTTATTTTGTCTTGAAAATCCCAGTTGACCTTTTTTGTTTAAACGTATTTCATTGTTATGTTGGTCTAATTTTACTGTGATTAACAGGCTCCTATATTACCCACTATACTACTCGACTAACTGCTGATAGTAGTGCAGTGGGATTTATTTATGCATTCGAATTAACTCAGAAATGGGAAGTCAGAACTCAAAATTACATCATTTTCGACATCAGACTACAAAGTGGGGGTGTGACATGGATGCCTAACAATCTAGCCAGCTAACTCTGAGTGATGTATATTTATCTCTTCAAAATAGCAAACTCTATATGGTCAATATTATGGATTTAACAAGCGATTATGTCTGTATGTTGATTGACTGAAAGCAAATACTAGTATATATATTACACTTAATTGTAAAGAAGTGCTACTTGGTTTACTGTTGATGCTGTGAGTGGCCATGTTGATTTGACGCCACCTGCTGAACATGGAGTGGAGGTGACCTTCCTGACTTTCCGAGTAGGAATTCTGAGTTGAGGGGCATGGAAATTCAGTGTTTTAGTCGAATGCAGCATTAGTATTTGTTTTATCTTTACCTAAAGAGAACGATGCAGCAGAGCTTTAGTACGTTAGTCTGTCCAGCTCTCTCACTTCTTCATCTGTACACTCTGCTCAAACAGATCAGCTTCCAAAGCTTCAGCTTTCCTCCTAATACCACCAACACCATCATGCTTCATCCACTTCATCTGCTGAGATGAGTCTCTGCATTGAATTGTGGGACTTTCAGTCCAATGTTGCTGGAAAATGGTTAGTGAGAAAAGAATCTCTTGCTCTGTTGTCTTTATGAGCTAACCGCAAAATCTGAGCATTATCACTTATGTCACCATTTTCTCTCATTAAACTCCACTGTAACTGTCCCGCTGTGACATCAGCATGGCACACAACCGCTCACTTCTCACAGAAATAATGTGAATACAGCACCAACCAACAGATTAGCACCGGAATCACTAAACACATCACAAATACTCCGCTATAAACATATTTAACGTGTTTCAGGGTGTTTAAGCTGAAATGACAGCGGCTGCTGCAAAGTTGCACCAACAACATGCAGACATAAAACCAAGCAACATGCAACTAGCGAAACTTTCCAGTTTCTTACAGAGCAGAGACGAGCCTACCCCTCTTGGCATGGTCCCACTCTTCTGGCGGCGTCTTAGCACACAAATATCCGAGCGATCCTCTGCCAGCGCTTAAACACAATCCTCAAGCGTTTCTCAAGGTTTGGCACCAACTTCATACTGGGGACCAGAGCTAAAAAGCCCCAGACTCTCTGAAGCATTTTGAAGGGCAACGGTTCTGATGTACAAAACCCAAAACTACTCCACTGCTCAAATGATAAGGCTATTAAACATGGGTTGGAGCTACTATTTCTGCCGTTGAACCCAGTGTGGCTTGCCTTGTGGAGAAAGAAGCAATCTTTTTGTTATTGTGAAGACAGAAGACAGATTTCTTGGTCCTTTTGGTAATGGCTGCCAGACTTTGGGTGATAATACATTCATCGCAGCTCGGCGTCATACTTCATGGTGTTCAAATTTAGCTTTTAGTCTCGTGTAGTCCATGACCATTTGTGTAACATTGTTCTGGAATATATGGATCTTTTGTTATGTCAACCCATGCAGGTCAGACTCTAACTATTAAAAACTCAATGCCAGTTTCAGAAGGTTGTTAAATATGCAATCACAGATTGTTATTCTCAAGGGATGGGGATTGCCCTTATGCTTTACGGTCTTATTTGTACCAGAGTTGTTTTTGTGCGAAAATGAGATTCCCTTGTTCAGAACAGGCAGCTGATTCATGGAGGTCTTGTACATGTGATTTGTTGCTCCTGCCCCCTACTCCTGCACCTATCCCGAGGGTCTGTAAATGGAAATCTTTCAATGGGTTAAAAAAATGATGGACAAAAAGTGCTACAAGCAAAGGGTCACGGGTTCTCTTACCTTAATGAGAGTGAAACACTTAGTTATGGTGGAACTGGACAATGTTGATGTCTGAAATTAGCAACATGAGTCATGTCTAATGTAGGACGTGTGTTTGTGTAGGTTGGACCTTTTTTTTTTTTTTTTTTTTTAAAGAATTTAGGTCATGACTTTTAAAACTATGTAGGGTTTTATAGTTGCAGGTCAAATCAAAGTGACTTATTTCTGAAGTTTGGAGGTTATTAAACAGTCAAAGCCCAAATGATGTATACCAAGAACATGGTATATACATGACTGCATTTGTGTTTGCTCATACTATTTGCCAGATTTACACAAAGAGCTTTAGCATATAAAAAAATCCACACACAGAGCGAGACTGGTATAATCTGATAACTAAGGATTAAAGTGCTTTTTTTTTTGTTTTTTTTTAAATAAACAATACAACCACTCCGAAGTCAATTTTTAAAATAAACATCACATTACAGAAAGCTTCTTCATATCAACTATTTTCTCTTTATGCATGGGCGAGTTTTCACTTTGTTTACTTTTACACCATACAAGTTCCTGCGCATTTGCTGTTACTATAGAAACGATAACAAAAATATAACCCTGTGTTATGATTTTCAGTCAACACTATTGTCAGAGCTGCCGTTAAAGAAAACGATTCAACCAATCAGAATTGCGAATTCGACAGCGCTGTGGTATGAAGTCTAATTAAATTCTCCTGGCCTCTTAATGCATTATTTACATATTGTGCGCATGTTTTCAAACCTATTCCACGTGTTGAGTTTGTAGATGGCTGTGATATGGGACACCGTATGAGATGCTGTCATGAGGACGCCATTCCTTGGCACCGTCTCCAGATGGCACGAGGTAGGATGTGGTGGAGCCGCCAATAAATAAATTTCCACATTTGAAGCAACGGAACAGGAAAGGAGCACCGATCAAAGACCCCCCGGGCTTTCTGAGACAGGTACCAATTACACCCCAGTTCAAATATTTACCACCAAGCCATTCCTGCCTTTTTGCTTGGCTTTCATATCGTGGACAGTTTGAAGAAAATCCTTCTTTGATCACGCTGAAATTTCAACATTCGCTGTATTCCGACACATGTGTATGCATGCTAACACGCCAAGCCCATACACACACACACACACACACATGCTCATATGGCCACATGTGCAGTCAATTAGCAGCAACATGTTTATGGGGAGTCCACATGAGTTTCAGTCAGGGCCTGGTGCTTTCACAGCTTACAGCTTTGACCCTTTCACAGCACGCCTGCAGAGTATGAACGGAAACGTTGTTCAAATGCTTCTTTGGATTAAGAGAACTCACCAAAAAAAAAAAAAAAGCCTAGGTTTAGCCGAGTAAAGACTACCCCAATAAATCCTGAGTGAATAAAGCAATTGACCTGGATTTGTTAGGTGAAAAGGTTAATAGAGATCAGATTTAGCACAAATTTCACTTGCTTTTCTTTGAACTCGACCTCACATAGCACCTAGATTTGTTCCACCACCCTAGAATCTATCAAAATTGAAACAGGTGGTTGAAAACAGAACAAGGATCCAGAGTACACATCTTAAACAGAAGAAAAGCTTATTATTATTTTTTTTTTACTTCCAGGTCGACAGAGTTGAGACTGAAGGGGGCATTTTTCATATTTGGGTTCATGGATATTTGATTTCTAGGCTTTGTTTGGTCAAAGACCTAGAAACCATTTTTAAAAAAAAAAAGAGTCAATGTTTTATTTTTTAAAAGTAATTTTATAAAAAAAAAAAATCATGAATTTCCTATTTTAATGTGTGCCAGATAAAATCAAAACAAAAAGCTGTATCCTCGTTGTCATATTTCCATTTTGATATGCTCATTAGGGATCTAAATCTACATCCGGATTTCTGTAAAGCTGCTTTGTTACATGTCCATTGTTAAAAGCGCTGTAGAAATTGAATTAAATTGAATAACATCACTTCAGGCAAAGAGGGGTGAAGGGGGCTGACGCACAGGCGCTTGGCTTAGATAAACACTGAGAAATGGTCGAGCCTGCACTTCTGACATGTGTCAAAATGAGAAAAAAGCATAACGTAGGAAAGGTTCAGTGGATACATCATCTCGTAGATTTGTACTGCTGCTGCTGCTGTAATCATAAAAACTGTACTGTACTCAACCCTAAAGTCTTTCCCACTGGTGAATCTGGTTTGCTCATTAGGGATCTAAATCTATATCCAGATTCCTGTAAAGCTGCTTCGTGACGATGTCTAATGGTAAAAGCGCTCTACAAATTAAAGTTGAATTGAAATTGAATGAAAAATGAATGAACGCCATGGACACGGCCCCTGTAATCAAACAGAACCTGAATATTTAAATCCATTTCAAAGCCTGACATCTCTGTAAGGTTTTATGATAAACACCTCTGTAATCATGTGCCGTGACCTCTTCTTTAGAGAGACAGAGATTTACGCTCGTGGCTGGATGGTGGAGATCACAATCCTGTTGTCAGATTAGAGGACAATACGCTAATCCGAAGTGCCATTTGAACGAATCAGTGCTAAGGGTGAAATCTGTTTTGTCTTTCACTCTGGTATTTCCGATTTATGTTATTTGTTCAATAACATGTTGCATGATGCATGGTATTCTCTTTAGCCAGGTTGTGCACATCTGTCCTGCGCATGTTTTTCCCCTGCGGGTTTTGTAGCAGCGCTCATTTCTTTGAGTGGGTGAGAATCAGGTATTTTATGGGGCATACACAGGTACAGTGTATACAGATGTAGCACCAGCTTCAGAAGGCTAATGTCCTGTGTCTTTTAACACCTCAGCTGATCGCATTGGAGCCTATTAGGAGGGGCAGAGGCCGAGTTGAGCATGACAGTACTAGCCCTAATGGGAATCAGATGACCATGTTTACGAAGTTTCTGTCTGTTTTGTCTTTTCGTGTACACTTTGACTCTCTTGGGTTTTTTTTTTCTGCTAATTTTAGTTTATAGTCTTTCCTTATGCTCTTTCATGTTGGCATGGCATGTGTGCAGTGAGTCTACTTGACCTGACGTTGCTATAAAACTGTGCACTGTATCAACATCAAAATGTGCACCATTGTGTGTGTGCTGTCTTCCCCAGAGACCTCATTTGGTGGCATTCTCTCTTTTTTATGTCCTTGCTGTACTGTCAGCTATCACTGACTTGCCCTTGTCTTTTTGCGTCATTCCCTCGCTTTGATCCAGCGCATTCTGTTCCAGCATGAATTGAGCTCGAGGGTTCATATTTGGCCCATAAGAGAAGTGGTGATGGAGAAGAGTCTGATTCAGTGCTGGAGATTTACCACAATGATGGAGATTCGCCAGAGTGCTTATACTCCTAAGGGGAAGGCGATCTGTTAAACTAAGTGTAGTACTCATTAACGCTGAGTGTATGGAGATTTTATGTAGGTAAAGCCCTAAAACCCCTTTTTGTTTACAAAGAGAAACTCATTCACAATTGTTAATATTTTGAAGGAGATAAAACATCCACACAACTCTTTTATAAACTTTATGCCGTGCGTGTGTGCGTGCGTGCATGCATGCACGCGTGCTCATCATTTATTCAAATCCATGTAATCATCATCATCTCTCATTCTTACACACACCTCTTCATTACTCCAGCCATAACACCCATGCCATTTGAGCTGTCCTTGTTTGGATCATGTTTTGCGGCGGGATTGAGGGAGGAAGGGTAAACCCTGCGGTGCTTTATACCCACCGAAGGGGCCTGCTGTGGCTCAGTGCCACGGGCTCAGACATTGCAGGGTAAATATTTGCCTCTCTTTGGTAGACCCACTCAGTGGGGGTCAGTGTGCTGACATTTTCCTCAGCATCTGCCTCTTGCTTGTTACATTTGGCATTCTGGCAAGACTTTCACCTGGATGAAGAGGATGAACGTCTCAGAGGCGAGGCGGTGGCATGGATATTCAAAGCTGACATGCGCACAACCACTTCTTTTTGTAATCTGAACTTTATATAGGGCCTGTAAACATGCAGGAAGAGAGCCAGCACTTTTATTGTCTAAACAGATTTGGCTTTCCTGATATGTTTAGTTCTTTGATGTGATAACTTAGCGAATGCATCTAAAAGCGTAAATTGCTAGCATCTTGTTCTCATGTTACAAACAACAACCTCCTGCTATATGGTTTTGATTAAGGCTTTGAGTCCATGTCTTACAACCTGCTGGTATTTCTCTTTCTCACACAAAGGGAATTGTAACCATATCATCTAATCTAGCGTCTCAAAGCTCATCTGCTGATTGTGTGGCCTTTAGGCCTGTAGATGGCACTATTTTCCGCCAATCTCCCGCCGTCTCTTTGCCTTCGTCTTGTCATCTGTCTACAATGAGCCCATTGTTTTCATATCCGGTCTTACCCCTTCTGCCCAAGCCCCCCCACTTGCTTCTGTGACTTCTCATTCTTTCTTTCGACAGCCCTCCTCCTCTGTTTCTTTCTTTCTCATCTGATTATTTCTCGATACATCTCTCAGAATCTCTTTTGCTCTTTTTTTTTTTTTTGGTTCCATCCACCCAGGGAAAGGGCAGGCCTTGATTACGCCATCTGCGTGCAATAGCGGGTATTCAAGGATGGAGGTGGATGGCCTAAGACGTAAATGCTGAAGAGGAGGTAGGAAGGCAGGAGAGGAAAGACGCACTCACAAATGCATGCGTGCATGCACAGACACACACCCATGCATGCACGCATAATTCCCAAGCTACTATTGTAGACTGGCGGGGGCCAAGAAAACTCTCTTCCCTGGAACACCTAATCCCTGGGTTGGGGCCAAACACCACAATCTCCATGCACAACTGACACCGACCACCAGAGACACTTTGGGGTTTTTTTTTTTTTTTTTTTTTTTTGATTAGGCGTGCCCTGTTCTCTCTCAGCTCCACCACGACCAGAGCACAGATCTTGAGAGCAAGGCACAGCAACCCAAAGAAAATAAATGATGTGGGTTGATACAGTTATGGAACTGCCCATAGGTGCTCAGAAGCATTTTTCTTCGCCATCAAGTTGTAAATCATAGTGTCCATTTTTATACTGTCTTACTATAACTGTGTGTGTGTGTATAACAATAAAGACAGCAGTTCACAGGGCTCTACAGTACCAGCTCTGAGCACTTTTAAACTTCTAAACCTCTGGTAAATTGACTCTGACTCCATCGACAGTTTAGATCCTGAGGTTTGCCATGTAAATGGCAACTCTCCCACCTGCTAACTGGGGAAACACACACGAGAATTCACATTAAACAGCCATACTTCTTGAATGCATCACATTTTAAAACGTTTAGCATTTATTTTCCCATCTGGGTTCACTATATTATATTACAGGCAATTGCTCATCTGAGGCAGGCCAGAACATTCCCATATCATCGGACACGAGCCAAATAAACAGCCAAACCGAGAGAATGCAGTTCTGCATTAAAACAATAGTGTTTCCCTAGATTTATAATAATACACACATCCATCCACACTCTCAAAATGTTGTAAAATAAATAAATAAAAATCTTAGTATCTCACATACAATGGCTAATGGCCTAACATAAAATGAAGCACATGGGCATCCTTTTGTATATATTTGAGATTTCCACTAGTGTCCATGTGAGTAAGAGAACAAGCAGAATGAGTAGTTGCAGTTCCCACAGTGTGTCAGTGTTAAAACTTCACACACGTGGGTTTAGGCCACTGGCTGGCGTCTGTCATGCAAACTTTCAACAGCAGGCGTGTTCTGAAGAGGGGGATTAAATGCCAGCTATGAAATTTAAATGTTTTACAAAGGGAGATAAAATATGGAAATTTCATTGGGGCACTCTTTTGCTTTCCATATGTGTTACTACTACTACTATTATTATTATTATTATTATTATTATTATTATTATTATTATTGTTGTTGTTGTTGTATTTACAAACCATACCGTACTTTCAGAAAAAAAATATATAAAGTTGAGTTAAAATGTGGAACAACACACCGTTAACAAATCTACAACAGTGTAATGAACAGTATGAGGAAGAAAAGTTCAGAGTAGATCAAATAAAAAATAAAAAAAAAAAGTCACAAAATGTCTCATAATCGTACTATAAAGTATCCACTCAGTGTGGTCTTGATGTGGTCTTCTGCTGTTGTAGCCCATCCACCTCAAGGTTTGATGTGTTGTGCATGCTGAGATGCTTTTCTGCTCACCACGGTTGTAAAGAGTGATTATTTGAGTTACTATAGGCTTCTTTTTTTATTATGCATTTTATGCATTTTGTGCTGCTGCCACATGATTGGCTGATTGGATAACTGCATAAATGAGCAGGTGTTCAGGTGTTCCTATTATGTGAAGTGGATGGTGAGGGTACATATATTAATTTTGCTACTTATTATTATTTACTTGTATATCTTAAATCTACAGAAGCTGATCAGTGCAGGATGTAGCTTATAAAGAAAACCCCACTATTCTAATATGAGGATCACTTAAGGTACGAATTAACAGGGGAAAAGACAATGGGGTCACACAAGGATATAAATTAGCTGTGAGAAAATGCAATCAGTTCAAGTAATTTGATATATATTACAAAAAGCCTTTGTCCTGTTACAGTAAAGTAAAATTGCCTAACCTGGATGATCAAATCATTCAGCATTTTGGATGGGAAATACTGTTATGTTTTGGTCTCATAGAAACTGATGCTCAGAAAATCTGAAAGTGGAAGAGATATGAATTTAAGGAAGTGATTTAAGTGACTTCTATATGGAGTCAAGCTTTTAAGAACATAAGTGCTGTTTAGGAAAGGCCCTCTCTCTCTCTCTCTCCATCTGTCTCATCAGTGCATCCTGAACACAAACTGCTTATAAAAAGAGTGATGGCATGCTTGAACTGACAGGAACCTCAACCATTTGCCAGTAGAGGAAGCAAAGAACATAAATCTGTAACGCTATTATGAGGTCTATGTCCAGCCATGGATTTCTTAAAGGGATAGTTCAACTAAACAAAGCCAGTGTGAGCAACAATGAATGAAAGATCATTTTACGTTTCACACGTTCTGTGAGTTGCAGAAAGAAGACTACCCTTAAACTCATTCCTAACGGTACATAAACACTGATGCATGACTATAATCTGTAATCTTGAGTGATCACATGCTATAGCTGCGGAAGAAACTCTGTGAGGCTTATGGAAATATATTGTGTGACACGTGTGTGTGTGTCTAAGGGGCAAGTAGTCACGGTGGCGCCAGGATGCCCTTTTCAACAGCAATTCACATGATATTAGTTCAGATCTGACAAATGACAAATGCCAAATGCGAAGTTCATTCCCATAGTTAACTTGTCAGCACTTGTGGTACTGACCGCTGTGTACATCTATTTTTTTACATATTTATTCAGGTTTAAAATGGTATATGGCTACTCGCATGTGCTCTGTTAGAATTTATTAAACTCCTACCTATGCATAGTTCATTCATTGAGTATTACAGTGGCTGTATTTAATGCTCCATACCTGTATTTGAACTGGAAGTGGGCTTGAGCTAAACCGGAAATCTTTTTTAAATTAAATCTGAACCCTATACTCACTATACTCCAGGAAACACTGAAAAACAGTGTGGGTGTGTATGTGTTTTGGGGGGCTGGGGGTGCCTTGGGGTGCCTTGGGTGTGGCTGGGGGTGGAACTTTCTGGAAAGCTTTCTATCAAATGTGACTGTAAGCTAGGGAACTATCTTTCGAAACAGTGACATCATTCCCAAATCAGGAAGCTGTTGTTCATATTTGACAACAATAGCCACCTAATTTAACAGATTTTCTTTAGTTTTGCGGTTTGTTATATTCCAGAATGATCAGAAAGATTTGTTGGACACACGATCAGAATCTATCAGAAACTGGGACGCAGTGCTGCTGCGAGTCAAAATGGGGTCCTTTCATTAGCAGCCTTTCATTTTAATACTCATATCAGGCAGTGTTTAGGGCAGGCTACTAAAGTAAACCACTTATGATAGACAAAAAAGCAAACAAACAAAAACACGAATGCTGCACCTCCTATTCATATCTGCATTTGTATTTGTTTAGCACATCTTATCCATAATATATTTGTATTCTGTTACATCCCTATGGTGGACTCAGCTTGGAATTGTTCATATGTTTAATTCCTGATCTTCTAACCTGACTGTGGAGGTAAATACAGACTGATTAACTCTTTCACATGATTTGATTAGACGTCCAAGGAAAACCCTACGCAATGCTTTCAATGTAGAGCTCCACATGAGAATCTTACAGCTGTTTAACACTTGACTTATTAAGGCCTATCCTACAGCGATGCTGTATTTTAGTGATGGAGTTTGTACCAGTGTGTAGCTGACGGTCGAGTCATAGCAGACCAGCGGGTAAGTTCATTTGGTTCATGGTTCACTCACACAGGCGTTTCTTCTCACACAGGCGTTAATGAAGGTCAAGAAAAATGCTTAAAAATTGACAAAGCCTTGTAGTGCTCAGATCACAGATCCCCGGATGTAATCAGTGTTCATGTATTAATATATTATAATTGTGTTAGCAACTGTATTTGGACATTAAACCACAAACAATGTACTGCTTGTAAAAGTTGATGCTCTATTTGTCCATTGTTATTAGCAACCATATCAGTGCAATGCACTGGGCATTGAGCAAGCACTAATTGCTGTCTCTAAGCCCTAAAATGCAGTCTATTCACTACACTTTCACATCAGTATACCCCTTCAATAGCAGTCCACCCAGCCACATACACATACACACACACACACACGCACACATATGCAGGGAGCTGTGGGGAGATATGTCAGATGATGTTAAACCAGCAGGGCTGCCAAGTGCTGACAAGACGGTGAGGAATACCTCTGCCTCGAGGGAGACAATGTAGTCAGAGAGATTTCCTCTCATCGACCCCTTGGGCCCACTTAATTCCCTCTTCACATACTTCAAAGTTACAAAGTTATGAGGAAGATTAACTGATCTACATTTAATATAAAGTGCACATGCCCAAGATATATGTATCTGTGGCATAAAAAAAAAAAAAAAAAAATGAACAGAATATTTCGTCAGAACAGGTTTTTTGCTGACCACGTTCAGAAAAGAGTGTCATTCATACACATATATATGTGTGTGTGTGTGTGTGTGTGTGTGTAATATACACCAGCAGATTTGATTTGAGTGCCTTGAAGTCCTCAGTTGTTCACTGGGTCACATTGTCAGTTGTCAGGTCTATTATGTGTGTGTCATTCCACTCGTGCCTACCTATAAAAATAACCACAGCAAGGATTAGTTCACATATTACTTATATAGCCTGTGTTCTACATAATTTAGTGTACTAGTAATTGACAGTGCTGTAGCACAGTTTTTGCGAGGCCATTGCAGTAATGCTGTACATGCGCTATTAGCCCAACCTTGTCCAAACCTCTGGATTAGTTTAATCTCTGGTTCAGTTTCTGTTCCTGCTCTTAGATAAGCCTCAACTTCAGTGTCTTCACTTTCTGCTCAGTCTCCTGGTTTAACGTGCGTCTCTACTCAAGCGCCTCTGTGTTCAGTGAAGAGGTGGGTCTTTGCATTTTCTAGTGGTAGGGTCAGCCCACAGGCCTTCCTCAACATCAGGCTCGGACCCAGTGCCTCCATCCGTCTCATTCTCCCTACTCAGAGTCGCACCAGAGTTGGCCTAGGTTGGATATTTCCACTCTGTCACTCACTGAGTGGTCAGCGGTGGTCTAGGCTCCTTCCCTGTCTCAGCTGAAGCCTCTTCTCTTTCACCTCTCTCAGTGTCAGTCTTTGAGTGCTGAGACACTGCTGAAAATGTCCAAGTGATTTGTAAAGTTTAGAAGGTCCTGAATAAGTAAGGAATAAAAAAACAACAGGCAGTGCTGTTATAGGAAAATAATCAATATTGAGATGATCTGATAGTTAGGGGCTGCATAGAATAGTTGGCATTGTGAATTCCGTTGTGACCTGCGGTGTGTGAAAGAGAGCTTTCAGAGCCATGGGTTGCACATCACTATCCAATCCCATTTACCTAGTTTAGAGCCAGATCACTTGCATAGACCAGCTCAAAGACGCTGATACAAACTTGTTTTTAGACACTACTGAGGCTGGGGTGGAGCTTTGCGGAAAAAAATTGGCTGGAAATTTAATTCGTAGCCTACGTATTGCTGTTAATTGAACTGTGGTTTGT
Organism: Pangasius sanitwongsei; assembly: GCA_037576675.1. Lineage (NCBI taxonomy): Eukaryota > Metazoa > Chordata > Actinopteri > Siluriformes > Pangasiidae > Pangasius > Pangasius sanitwongsei. The sequence continues at coordinate 4,781,386 of CM075007.1, forward strand.
CGCCTACATCGCTGCACAAATAAAACAGCCTAAAAATAGTGATGTCCTCAACCAGTTTTTGCTGTAAACATGGAAAGGTTGACTACTTTTTTTGAATTACTAGTAGTCATGGAACACCTACTGATAGTAAATGCGAAACAGAGTTAGTGTTACCATCTCAAAGTTGATCGTTTTCTTGTAACATCACATTCCATAGGGTTTTTTCCTATCATACCACTGCAATTTGTCAACACCAACAACTTTTGTTAAATTTAATGTTGCGGAACATGTGTGAAACGAGTTAGTTTCTGTTATCACCTTATACATTATAGCAGCTATAAACAGTTGTCCCCTCAGCAATCTTGCTTTTTTTTTTCTCCTGCTTTTGAAGACAGAAAATGAAACTGGAAAGCCCCAATCTGAAGACGCTTCCCACGTCAGAAAACTTAAAGAAACTGCTTTACCTCTGACTGTTACAAAGCGCTGACGCTGGAGACTCATTCCAAAAATGCTAAATATCTTCACACAAATTCCTCACCATATGGTGGAGTTTTTTTAAAATTAGTTTTTATGGTGCTTCCGGCATCCCTGTCTAAGTTGTTAGTATATAAACTATAACGCATTAGAACAAGCACACTGATATAAACCTGGCAGATATAAACTACTGTCAGAGCTGCTGTTAAAGAAAATTAATCAACACCTTCTGACCAAATTCCCCTATTCAGCTTCTGATATTTGTTTTCAACAGTAATGCTTCCGCCAAACACTTGCAATATGTTGCATTATATTGCATTATAGCTTGTTTCTAATTTAAAATGGCAACAGATAAAAATTGATTATGAAGAATAACTTGCATCTGGTGCCAATTCTGTCTGCAGAACTGAGTTCTCTCTGGAATAAATGACCATATCATGACCATCTATCCAAAAAAAAACTGTCCGTCACTTCTGATCTTCAGTACTAAATTAACAGCATTGACTTCAATAAAGGTGCCAGTTAACCCTGTGATGGAGTGACGTTCTTGACTGCACAAGCTCAAGCTGTACAAACACAAATCAAAAGAAATAATGTTTTTTCCCCGTGGCCTTTGCTTTTAGCCACTAATCAGGCAAGTCCCAGTAAGGTCCCACACTTGATAATGGTGGTTATTAACACAAAAGCAGGCCTGGTGCCTCGCAGTTCCTTCAGGACTGACAAATGTATACATCTCTTATGGTGGAATAAAGTGTTGTGCTTGCTCATCTGTTTTTCATCAGGCCATGATGAGCTACCTTTTAGGGTCTGAGATTGCATGCAGCAATTTGGAGTAATAAGGCAGTTACTTTGCGGTGGGCGTTTGTGCGAGCAGTGACTTTTCTTTGAGGGAACCACAAAGTTTACCTCAGTAGGGAGCGGCGCGTTGAGTAATCATCCACTTTGAATAAAGGCAGTCGAATTTTCCACTGTAAGAGGAGAAGTCAAGGATGTTTTTTTTTTTTTTTTTTTTTTACTTAGAAACTCACGTATAAAGGAAGATAATAGGTAGAACGATTTCTGTTGTATGAAAACGTATTCCAAGTTTGTCTACATTTCTCCGTAATACCTTTTCATAAATATGTCTGCCTCTGTTGTAATGTTCCATGAGCATGTGCTACTTTTTTATTTCCCTCTTTGACCTATGCCTTTGCACAACATCCTTTACCAGACGTTCGAAAATAATCCAACCTCTGATTGGAGTCACCTCTTCCCTTTTAATTTCCTCATGAAACTATGAGAGAGGGAACTTAGGTTGAGCCAAGAATTGCCTGTCGCAACAGCGTCAACAGTGTGATTTACCTGGCACTGTCCAAACTAGGACCTTGGGGCGGTGAATCATGCTGATAAAGCATTTGGGGGTTCGTTTTTTTTTTTTTTTGCAAAAGCTTAACCTTAACTGGAATGCTGTCTATTAGGTTTCACAACACCGAAACACACAAAATGGCAGTTTCACCTCTGCCTATTTCTCCTTTTACCTCATTTGAGGACAGGGGTGAAGAAAGTGCACTGATTGCAAAAGAGATTTAGAGAGTTTTTAAGGGGCCAAATACAAGGAGAGATATGTAGACCTAATGTTTGAGAAACAGTTATGGCAACTGTACAGTAGAAAAAGAAGCAGAACAGTTTGTAGTCTTCTGCCAGGGTTGTCATGCGGTGACTTACATTTTTCCGCTCAAAGGTCACACCAGTTACCACAAACAAGAAGAAAATGGACTTATGTTAATTTATGCCTACCAGCACCCATTATTATCCCTCAATCTTCAGCACTAAAACCATACTTGTAGAAGAGAACTTCTTTTTTACTAGTCAAAATGGAAATCTGGGCCACCACACATAAATGCTGTTTTATCTCAGCATGCAAAAAAGGACGTGTGTAATCAAATTTTAAATGGAATTTTGCATGAGTGCAGAGTCCAGCTCTTTGACATCTGCTGTCTTTGAGGCGTTTGCTGTATTTTTCTTTTTCACCTCCATTTCTCAGAAATCTCGATGCAAATCGGAAGTGACAGACAAGCCAGACGTGATCACGGAGGAAGGAAGCGGGAAGTGAAAGGAGACGAGGGGTTGATTGGCAAGCTACAGACTTTGTAATGTCACAATATGTCAAACGATAATAATCAGGCTTTTATTATTGCTATTTTATTTTACTGAAACAGGTTTTTGGCAGTGTAACATGACGGTTGAATATAAGACATAAAATTCTCCATGTCTCCCAATGTCTCTGATGATTTTCTTAAGAGAGTTCTTCTTGGAAGTGGCTCTCGCACAGCCGCAGCAGGTGGAGGTCTTGCTAGAGGCACGCTGCCATGCTGACCCACAGTAGGGATTAGGATTGCACCTGCTTTGCAGGAAATGGATGGGATGGGAGATGGGGGGTTTGGGAAAGGATTTGAAATGGGGAATGAAGAGGGGGGGAGCACCTGTGGACGTGGGTGGCTCCGGAAGCAGAGTGAGACCCTTAGGATTAGGCCCCATCTGCTCCTGGTTATACTCCAGCCTTTTCTGGAGCTACTAACTTCACCATTGGCTCTGTATTTCTCAACAAGCACAAGATGGGATTTCCGTGACAGCCTCTTCATGTACACACTAGCTCACATTTTCAGCAGCACTGAATGATATTTATTGAGAGCCAAGTGAATAGTAAAGATGAAGAATAGTACACATTTTGCAGGTTTCGGTTTGCTAAGAAAGCTTGGATTGCCACGAACATCCATTACAGAGCAAATAGTGTTACCATTCCCATGATACACCCGAATTTGTTATTAAAGCGTTTTCTCATTCTAACAATGAGAACATTGCAGGATTGGAGACTTTCCCATAAAACAGAGGAGTATGCTGCACTTTAGCCAAACTTGGCGTGTTGACCAAGTGAAGTATCTCAAGTTGGACGGCATCGTTTGGCAGCCCAAGGCGTGCAGTAACTCTTCAGCTGGATCTGATTCATAGGCCCTCGCTGAGTCATATTTTTTAGCATTGTGTATGTTGTCCAAGGCTTCCCTCACTGTGGTTAGCTTAGCATTACAGCAATGCTGATCCAACTAAGCAAAGCCCTTCTCCATGGATACACATCAGCAGCCATAACAACTGAGCTGTGTTCTGCCTGTGTTTCTGGTTCATCTAAAGCTTCAACCTTTATCTCATGCCAGTCCATCTTGACTAACTTATAAGGTCCAATTAAGAATGTTGTCTCACTTTCACTCTCACTCACATTTCCCTTAGCTCAACACAAACCAGAGAACCACACAATGCCGAGAAGGAATACACAACATTTACATTCTAACTGTTTACACACAGACTTCTGAACGTGGGGTAAGGTCAATTTTCCTGTCATAGGTCACAGCATCTCTTCTTCTTCCTATTCCTAAGGATGTAACTGAAAACAAATACGTTATTCAGCTTGAACAGATGTATTATAAAACAATACTTGTTTTTTTTTTTTTTAATTCTTTTTAGAAAGCTTGCCAGAAAGGTTGACACAGCATATAGCTGAGACAAAAGCTGTACATCAACCGTTTTAGTGGGAAGTTTATACTTTCATGTGGACATGGGCAGGATTAAAAAACAGTCCCGCACACATCTCTAGTTGAGACCAAGCATGAACTTGAGTGTTGTAGCTGAGGTTGAGGAACTGGCAGACCATTCTGACAGCACCTGCATTTCCCCTCTGGGTTTTTTTCCAGAAGTTTACGGTAGTAGTGTTTCTGGGAGCATTGTGATAGAGTTCATATTTAATTTTTAACAATTAGGGCCACTTCAGGTTTAAGTCTGGGTACAGATATGAATATTTGCCACATTAAACAGATACAGTTCGCAGTGGCATTGCATTACACCCCTACTTTCTGTGTATATTTGTGGTTCATTATCTTTGCAAAGTCATTCCATGCTAATACTTCTAAGCCTTGTTTAAAGATTCTTGCTTCCTCTTTTTTATTTAAGATTTTAGACCTTATTAATAAATTCTTGCCGTATGATATGTCGTATAATGGATTATCCTTTTACATTGCCTGCCTGCATTCGGACCCCGCCTAAATGGCTACGGTTTCTTAAGGAATGAACCATGAAACAGTTTAAGGTTCATAGTTCCCTGAATGGTTTCTATTTGGATCCGTCTCTGATAGGGAAACACTATATTGTGGAGTTTTACATAGAACCTTCTAAGGTTCCCTTAAAAGGATCAACCAAAGTCCTTCTTTCCTAAGAGTGTAGCCTACTTCATAGATATACTAAAGAGTTTTCTGATGTTTTTTTTAAACCATGATACAATATGTTCACATATACAGCAGAGTTGTGGAACTCCTACAGCGTTCGTAGTGTCATCTGGACTTTAATGGACAATGCAGATGTAAATTTAATAGTAGGATTTTTGCTGTGTGGACATGGAACCCGGAAAGAACATGCAGGACCGTTGCCATCATATTCCAAGCTCAAGTTTGGGATCAATAGTGCAATACTCGATTTAGCCTCCACCCTTCTGATACAGTTCCACTTCACAAAACAAAAGGTTTAAGTTTCATCTTAAGGAAAGGAACAAATTCAAATCCTTCCTAGATCTGAAGAGTGCTATTTGTCAACCCTCTGATTTTCCTTCCACTTCATTCATTATTATTAAACATTGAAACATCTAAATTCTTCTGACATCAGAGCAAAGTACCTGGGAATCAGGAGGACATGTTTAATGCAGAGCAAAGATAATCTGACAGTGATTAGGAGTCAGAATATTGACACTATGGATCGTAAATGGTCAGTGGTCAGTGGTCAGTGTATCTGAGAAATGAAACTAAAAATGTTACAGAAGTAAACTGAGGCTGTATTGTTCATATAGGAAAAATAATTCTGTGAAAATCCTTCTACTGAAACCTGATCCAGAGTATTCCCCACAAATATGCTTTACAGGGTGAAACGTGCAAATATTTAACTTTTATTGCATTGTGGCTAGGCAATAATATACTCCCTCTCCCTCTCTCTCTCTCTCTCTCTCTCTATATATATATATATATATATATATATATATATATATATATATATATATATA
>CM075007.1:4787012-4825080 GCA_037576675.1 Pangasius sanitwongsei
TCTCTCTCTCTCTCTCTTTCTATATATATATATATATATATATATATATATATATATATATATATATATATATATATTTCTCCTTTGAATGTCTTAGGAGCATGTGCCAGTTTTTTTATTTTTTTATTTTCCTGTCCTCGTTATTAAGAATTCAAGTCTCTCTGCTCTGTTGTGAAGAATGAATAAAGGTATTTGTTTTTTAGAGGTTCCTTCAGTTCCTTCAATTGTGCACAAGACACAGTAGACGCCACCTCTCACTTTCAAACCGTTTCACTTGCCGTTAGGCCTTTTAAGTATCAAACATATTCCCTCCAGGACTCATAAATCATTTAATCCCGACACTGCCACCTCTCCTGTAAGAACATCATGCTTAAGGTGCTGTTATTCCTTGTAATTAAATATTAATGTGGTATCCTATATATATTCAAGTACAGCCATCAATATTTCCTTCTTTAAATACTTAATATATGGGTCTGCTTCATTTCTTTTAACTTTTAAACATGAGAAGTGCAAAAGTCAGAAGCTCTGATGTCTAACTCTGTGAAACGCTTTAATGAATATTGAGAATAATGAAATGTAAATTATGACTGAAGCAGATGTCTTCACCTGCTCAACACATACATACACTAGCAATGTATTAGTGATGAGCTATTGGTAGTGTTTTTCTTTTAGTACATGGCAACACTGCCATGCGAGGAGTGTTATATGCTGCTAAAATGATTTTGAAGAAAGTCAACACTTTAAGAAAGGAAAGCTTGGCCTGACAAAGCCCACAATTGGCAGATTCTTACTATAATTTGGTTATATGTCAAAGAGAAGCTGTAGCAGGATTTATATTTTTTGTTCAGTTTTGAATTTAGATTATAGAGAATAATGCTTTACACCAAGTTTCCCTTAACTGACAATATTTAATGCATTAGATATCATGAACAAACCATAAACGTCAGCATTAATGCATCATCAGTAACAGTTAACAAATCAACTAACCCCCGTATTAACTGATACGTTTTTAAATAATAAACCAAATAAACCAATCAACATCTGCATTAACCAGAATGAATACCAGCTAAGAGCTAAAAATCAAGTCCAACATGAACACCTTAATGAACACGTTAATGGCTGTTAAATGGCAAAATTCAGAACTGAAGCTGAAGAAAAACGAGTTTAGTTAGTTATCAACATTGAGGAACATTTTGTAGTTAATTATTCACTAATTTATGTAAACTTATTTTTAGTCATGGATTTGAATGAACATTAATAAGTGCACGTTTATTTAAACAAACATTAATACATGTGTTAACATTTTGTTAACATTATTATAGTTTATTAATGCTAAGCTTAACATTTGTTCATGTTAATCAATGCAGTAAATAAGTGTTAGTTATGGTTACCTTAATGTAAAGCAATTCCGAGACCACATCCAAACAGAATGTTCAACATAGCATAGCATCAGTTGATGGAAACATACACTGACTTACACTTGTTTGTCTTTTTTTTTTGGGAAATTGTCAATACTCTTTCTGAAAGATTAGGCTGGATTGGTTACATGGAAATTTTCTATCCCTTTGGTTTAACTCTGTGTATATGTGCATGTATATGGACAATATGGCCATCACACCCATACGTGGACCTTACTCAAACATGTTGCCATAAAGTTGGAAGCATACAATTGCATAGAATGTCTTTGTATGTTGAAGCATTACAGTTTCCCTTCACTGGAACTAAGAATGAAGAAACCTGTTCCAGCATGACGATGCCCCTGTGCACAAAGCGAGCTCCATGAAGACATGGTGTGTGAAGGTTGGAGTGGAAGAACTCGAGTGTCCTGCACAGAGCCCTGACCTCAACCCCACTGAACACCTTTGGGATGAACTGGAGCACCGACTGAACCCCAGACCTCCTCACCAACATCAGCGCCTGATCTCACTAATGCTCTTGTAGCTGAATGATCACAAATTCCAACAGCCACGCTCCAACATCTAGTGGAAAGCTTCCCAGAAGAGTGGAGCTTATTATAACAGCAAAGGGGAGGACAAACTCCATATTAATAGCCATGGTTTTGGAATGGGATGTTCAGCAAGTACATATGTGTGTGATGATCAAGTGTCCACATACTTCTGGCCATAAAGTGTACATTTGGCAGATCACAAACATAGTACATGCCTTTGCTAATAGAATTACAATTTTCCTCTCTGAATGTCAGTCAAGCGTAACTCGCACTGTTGTTGTTAATGATGATAATTCAAAATTGGTCTTGATTAAACATTGATCAAACTATTATTTTTTTTTTTTTTTGCTCAGTAAATTGTTAATGCTATTAATGCTATTTTTCCCCCCATGTTTGTGGCTGTTTCCTGTTTATTTGTTAAGAATGTGATCACGTTTTATGAAAACTTCTACCTACATTTTCCCTTCAGAGCAGTAAAAAAGCTACACACGAACACACAGCTTACATTTCGCTGCTGAATAATTATAGCGTCTTCCTAAATGAGCCGGATCATCTATTTTTCCCCGCACTGAAACAGGTATAGCTTCCTCTATAAATAGAAGACCCCTAATTAGTAACTGCAAATTACATAATTAATTATTCTATGGATAGGTCCTGGTTGGTTATAATTAGGTTATTGCTATTTGGGCTATTTGGAACTAATTACACCCCAATCTCAACTGTTTGTAATATGTAATAACCCTAGCTCATATCTAACAGTCATATTAATTAGTACTGTCTAATTTGAATGTGCAGAGACATTATGTTGATTTGTGTTTAATGCTCTGTCAGTTACATAATTGTTCCCACTATGTTTGTCCACTCCCACTGCTCTGCTTGTGCAGGTTAAGCCTGTGTAAGATGTCAGAGTCTGGCTCTTTAGCCCTACTTCACTAGGTTGCCATCATCCCCCATGACATTTTTCACCTGGCGTGTGTCACTGGCTGGCAAACGTTTGGCTCCGTGTGCACCTGGGGCCAGCCCATGTGTGTGTGTGTGTGCGTATATGTTTGTGTGTGTATGCATGTGTGCAAGGCATGCTGTGTGACTGATCTAATATGACGTCTCAGGGGACTAGCCGGCTCTTTGTTATGTCTGCTCCATTACCGGCTCAGCTGAGGCAATCGTTTCAGGTTCACTTCTGCTTGTGTGTGTGTGTGTGCATCTGAGTGTTTTTTTTTAAGCCAAGGTGTTTGGTAGTTTTTCTGCTGGTCACTCTGAATTTATTTACAGCACAGAAACGCTGACCTTGAACCTGTGGCCGGGAGCCAAGGGAACAAAATTGCCTGTGCTATCTGGCTAAGAGGCGTGGCACAATCTCTCTCTCCCCTGTCAATCACAATGACACTATGACCAATCATGGGCATTACACACTATTTACAGGAAAGTTTAACAGGTATTACAAATAAAATGGTACCTAACAAATAGGCAACAAAAGACATAACAAAAGGTAAGTAACCACTAAGTAGAATGAGTTTAATTGGATGTGATTTTTTTTTTTTTTTTTTCATTTGCACTCTGTTGCTATATTTGTGGTTATAAATTATAATGGAGTGGCACAGAAGTTGGTGTGATATTCAAACTCTGTGGATGCAATGGGGTTTGTGAAGCCATTGTTTTGTCTAGAAATTCATGAGTGTTACATGAGCTTCTATTTGAACCACACCAGCCGTAAAATCCATCCTAAATACATTTAAAAAAAATTACATTACTCTACATTAGTACAATAATGAACATATTTATAAACAATAGTCAGCAATATAAATTCTGTTTGGGATACTGATCTGGTACAGGATTCTCAGGTGCAAAATAAAGTGTAGCAGATACTGAATTTTGCAGAGAGGTTCGTCTTTCAGTGTGTTTGATTGTAATGTAGTGGACATACGGTATGCACAGGGTCTCATCAGCATTCACTTCCATTCATAAAAACACAACGAGAATTTAACCTTTAGCAACAAGTGTCTGTATAGCGTATGCACTTTTTAAATTATGGCTTAAGAGTTGTCAGGAATATTGAGAATATGTAACGCTGCGATCCATACATGATCCACGATCACGTATTTGCTTTGTTCCTATTATATTATTTATTTTTCTTTATTCTTCAAGCATTACAGGGACATGACAGGTAGTACTGTTGATAAATATAGGATAAATATAGTATTTTATAGTGTTTATAGCAGGAAGCCATGCGGAGTGGAACAAATATGATTATCCGTGTTGTCCATGTTCATCATGTACCATTTGTATCTTTTCTCTTTTATGATATGCGTTTGTCTGCATTAGCTTGATAGATGTGCTTTTGACCCCTTGCAATTATGGATATTCAAAATAAAAACACATTGCCTTGTATTCAAGTGTCCACTTTTGTGCAACACTCTCACCAACATTTTGACATAAAATCTAGTCACCCAGGGAGAAAATACATTTTCTGTAAGTTCTGTCAGCCAGCTTGTTTCTTCTGTCACTAAAATCAGTATGAAATCTGCAAATCTAATAGTATGTTATTATGTCACTCTGCTGTATTGCGTGCACATTCAAACCCACTCCCACCCCTTATTGTTTTATTTATTTTTAAACAATTATTCCACTTTTCATGAGTTTTGCACCTGCACGAATGGTCAGGAAAATCCTCAAAATATCTAACCTGTGACCTTATGCCTCGGTTTTTGCATGGGCACTATGATCACAACAATTAGGTCCTTATTTATGGACTTTATTATATTACTTATTTAATTTATTCTTCAGGTGACACGGTGCAAGAACATGCAAGTCAATGCATGTACATGCAAATGCGTCTATTAGACACACACAAACACACACACACAAAGAAAATAAAAACCAAAAAGAAGCGATCTCATTTTCAGCCTTCCCACATTCTCCAACTTCCATCTCCCTACTTGAAGGGAAAGCACACAATTTGTGTAGCTCCACTTGGCCCTGACGCTTTCCTATCCTGCAGGCCGAGCTCAATTCTGCACATCCTACAGAGGGCCCAGGAGTTGATCCACGTGAACTACGTGCTCCGGGGTCCTGATGATCTCTCCTTTTTACTAAGTTCACTGTGAAGCACTGGTGTGTAGAGATGGCTAATGGCTCATATCTAGACGAGAATGACTCAGTTCTTCAGGCTGGCACAGGGTCTGATCAGCCGTGACAAAGGGAACCTCAGTTATTTGATGTTAAGGCTAAACGGAGGATGTAGGGGCGACATTAAAATGCATTTGGGAGCACAGGATTGTAGTTTATTAAGGAACAGCCCAGGCTTACATTCTTTACTCTTATAACAACACACCTTTTGTATAGTTTACTGTAGTTACTGAATAATGTGATTTAAATGTCCTTGCATGACTTTTGACTTTAAATGTAATTGTGTTGCACTTTAATGTGGAAGTCTATCATCAATCTACTCCAAGGCGAGCAATAAATAATGGGTTGCTTCTTGTCTGCAGGATAACTGTACAAAAGGTGTCTTTGTTGCCTCTATCTATTAGGATTCACATTTTATTTTTGGACTAACTCTAAAAATCATAATGTATGACATCGAATGGAAAGAATCTTCCATCCCTGTAGAAATGCATAAAATGAGAAACCCATATGGTACTGCATGGCACTGCATAACCTTATTTGTAGTTTCTTGTTCTGCTAGCTACTGAATTATTCATGTGTGCCAGTAGCAAAAGTGAGACAGAAAGAGAGAGAGAAAAAGATGAGGAAATGCTCTCCTCGAGGAGCCTTTGCCCTAACACGAAGACCTCCAACTGTGCTGCCTAGAATCACAGTAGCTCCACAGATAAAAGCGAGGAGTCAAAAGGCCAGTGCTGTGTGCGAGAGAGTGATCTAGCACCGATGAAATACTCTGGCCTCAAGCAAAGTTCTACCCTCCACTCCAATGCAACCCAATCCTCTTGAGCATGTCATAGTCCAATAATGAAGCTCAACCCGGCCCTCGGCAGGTTCTGGCTAACGTCTGTTTGCTAGCAGCAGGAATAAACAGGAGTCAGAAAACAATCAATACGTAATCCTGCAATTAGGCTTTTAACATCAGTAATCGGGTTGAAGAAACAGTGATGATGATGATGGTCAGAGCTGGAGGAGTTCACGAAAGGTGTTAGGTGGTATGCAAAGCATTTGAATATATCAAGTTCATTTGACCCAATGACTTTCCTTGGGCTGTGGATGATCAGAATAAACACGAAGAAATAGTTCCCCTCATTAGGGAGTTATGAGCTCTTCGCCTCACAAGTTAATAGGAGAAAACATGAGTTGCTTCATGTGCACATCATTTCAAAACTATTAGCAAGGAAATAATTAGCCAGTCCGGCAGCACACATAGAAACGATTGAATTTGTACATACGGATATGGACTCCTACTCGTATGATAGATTGTTCTTGCTAGCTGGCTTTTAAGTGAGAGCAGCACCTTTCATAATGAGAAGCAGATGGTAGCAAATCAAGTCTTGTTAGCCCCATCTGTCAAAAGCAGGTTCCTGCCAATTGTCTTGGAGAAAGATCCACGAGTCAAGAACTACCTGACCCAAGACAAATATCTTAATTTAGATATTTTCATCCTGCTCTGATATTCCTTGACTGTAAAAAAAAAAAAAAATCTTGTTAATGAATACCTCTAACATATATGCTGAAATTGATAACAAACAGGATCATGCTAACAGCTTTCCGCTTGCTATATTAACATTTTCTTTAAGATCCTTACCTTTACTTTCTCTTTTCTTTTTAGAATTTTTTTTTTTATATTATCCAGATCTGCATAGTACCTATAAGGATTTTCTCAGCGGGACAAACCAAAGAATCATTTAGAGTGCAAGGAGGAATGTACAAATTTTTTGTTCGTTTCATGTATCTATAGGCAATTTTATTCTTCCGTCCCATTTCTGTTATTTATTGATTTTGATTTCATTTACTCACTACTCATTCCTCTTTCTTGTCATGTCATGTCTGGAGATGGAAAGTGAGAGGTTTTGCTGCTTTGAAAAAAAAGGCAGCACAAGCGGGGCATTGTGGGTCAGAGGAGAGACAGCCGCTGTCCCCACATCTCTCTGTCCCTCCCTCCACCGCCTGCCACAGCTGTGCATGAACAAGACCAGAGCCAGAGGACAACATATATCAATGTGGAGACTGTGGAGGGTTCATCAGAGGTACCCCTGACTTCTGAAAGAAATACACAGACACACATAGCACACAGGATATAGTAATGGATTTATCAATGACCATTTCCAGGAGACAAAAGAGATGTCGTTAAAGGTCTTTTTGTACCCGAACTTAGGCTATTTAAGTAACTTGCGATAACTTAAAGCTCGCACTTTGAAGCCAACACCACTAACAAGTTGTTTTGAGACATCATGATCAAAATTAAACCACTTTATTGACTAGATTCGATAGTCAATAGAGTGGATGGTGTCATTAAAGCAAAGGGGATCATCCCAAATACAGAGAAACTCTGAAATTCAATTCAACAAAATATTATTGCTGATTATAGAATTAGAAAAGAATGCAAAATCACTAGTGGTCTCAGAAGTTTCATGTATCTCACATCAGGTTCCTGGTTGTTGCCACTTTAGTACACTTTAGTAACATCTAGTAACATCTAACACAACAGATTCACATCACGGAAAATAACTACAACTGCAAAAGAGCAGTGGGATAAAACCATGCTTGCCCCGTAAGTCTAAGGATTTCCCCTCTTTCCTGGTTGGAGACTACTGACACGGAGACACGTTAGCCTCTCCCCAGGCCTTTAAGAGCTCACACTGCACACAGCACCACAGGAGCCCCCTCATCGCTAAGCATCTCTTCAGTACTGTCCATAATACTCATTTCTCTTGACTTCCTCTCCCTCCACTCTCCTCTGGCTAGCTAACACTGAGGCGCTAACACACTCTCAGGCCATTGAGTCTTGGCAAATATTTGCCCCCTGATGTGGTAAGGAGAGTAGAAAGAAACACAGGAGGATGGTGTTTTAAGGACACGTGGGAGACAGATAGTTCAACATATCAAATGTTGCACTTTATAGACCCATACTTAGTAGCAAATCTGAATAGCTGACTTCTTTATGGATGTGTGTGAGTGCTTGAATAATGCTAGAACATGGAGCCAAGACTATAAAGGCACAATGGCACAAAATCAAAAGCTGCTTTAGAATTAAAGAGAGATGGATAATTCTTAAATGGACATTAATAATTATTGAGGACTACTGTTCAACTAAAAGGCCTTGTGTATCTGGGAATCTGTTTTTAATAAGAGAGGCTTTGTTTGTTCAATTTAAAGCCATTTAATACATTGATTTATTAGAAAGATTCTCATAATATACTATATTTAATGTCCTAATGATATTTAATGAATGCCCAAGTTTGACGCTAATTATGCTGATATTATTATTCAGATCATGTTAGAAATGTACACAGTGTTCATCATTGCATCTTAGATGAATTATATATAGTTTTTAACCAGTATTTCAGACAAGATCCTTGATATTAAATATTATCCACTGTCTTCATCTGTAGACCTAACTTGGGATACTACGTCTTTGATATTTGCTTCAAAGAACATGTGGCTGTGCAGCATTGTAGGAGTGGAAATCCCATCAACAGGAAACTGGATTGTACTTGAATCTCAGCACAAGCCACTTAAACAGCCTCGTTGTTGTGAGATGTTCTTTAGCCGGCATGTGGAGAAAAAACAACTGGACGTGCACCAGCGTGCATTTGTGAGTGTGTTTGTGTGTGGGTTTTTTTCACTCTGAGTAGCACAGATAATAGTGTGATCCTCTCTAACCCCCTGAGGATGCAATTTTGGCCTTGAGATGGAGGGGGATCGGGGACAGAGGAGAATCAGAGACCCAGTTATGAATGTGCGTTTGATTTCATACGGCAGCACACAGTGGGTCGCTTGTTGTGGCGGCGTCCAGATGTGCGGTGCGCAAAGACGCCCTGTTAGCCCTGCTGGGGAGCAGCCTTGTCTAAGAAGACAGTGAGGGGCCCTATCTTCACCTCACCCTGGACACACACACTCTTCCAAACACACACACACACACACCCTTCAGGAGCTGAATCTGCTCAGTACCAGGCAGAGCAGGAGAGAGTGGACAACGTTCGTTCAGTCATCCTATTCATAGAGGATATGTGGCTTGGTCTGTAATGTGTGTGTGTTCTTAAAAAAAAACAAAACACGCATGATATATTCACGGAGTGACTACTCACAGCGTACTGGTAATGAATTAGCCATTAAAAACAGACCAAACATATTATGCAAAAGAACAAATACAAAGCAATTTAACAATTTAATCAAGATACAAGCAGTTGTAGTGCACTTTCTGCAAGGGCTATGCAGTTCTAAGAATTTAATGTCATCACTACGGCATGCAGTTTCTTCTGATTTTTGACACTTCCACTTCCTGACACTTCCTTCCTATTTACCTGGCATGCTCATATAACCCATATGCACCAGTTAATTGCTAGGTAGTCTACTAATGTAATGAACTTATTATGAAATTCATTCATTTTCAATGCATGTTTTAACCTGGTCAGGGTCACGGTGGATCTGTGGAGTTGTGTGGATCTATCTTTAAAATACTGGGCGCAAAGCAGGAACACACCCTGGACAGTCCATCACACACACATACTCATTCAAATCTAAGGTCCAGTTCACCTACCGGAAAGTTTTTGAGAGGTGGAAGGAAATCGGAGAACCCGGAGGAAACCCACACAGTCACAGGAAGAACAGGTGGAGCTCCACACTGACAGTAATCTGAGTTGATGTTGGAACCCTGAACCTCAGAGCTGTATTGCTGCTAATTGTACCTGCTAATGTCTTAAAGAATGTCCACAGATCTTCTTGTTGCTACTTCACTCTGAATGTGATGGTAGTTTTACAGTTGGAACTATTTATGAGTGACAAGATCCCTACAAACCCCCCTCAAATCTATCCCTGGGTAGTCATGTAAAACACAATGTGATTATTAATTTAGAATTTAGTACTGTTGGATGTAAAAGTGTGGGTGCCGTACACCACGTTTTGTTGATTATTGAAGTGAAATGTACACACAACTGCTACAACAAACTATTCGAAAATGGGTTTTTTGATTACCTTAAAAAAGCAAAAGAATAAAATAGCAATTGTGGCACATGCAAATGTTTGGACACCTTACTAAGTCAGTAAAAGCCCATTTGGAGGATATCACAGATTTCAAACGCTTTTCGTAGCCAGCTAGGCGTCTTTCTATTCCTGTTCAAAGAATCTTCACCAACTCTTCCTTGCAGAATATTTCTCGTTCTGAAATATTCTTGGGTCATCTTGCATGAACAGCATGTTTAAGATCTACACACAGATTTTTTAAAGGTGTTCAAGTCTCTTCAAGTCTGTGAGGGCCATTCCAAAAGCTTCAGCTGGCACTTTTATTTATATGGTTCTGGTTTTTTTTTAGTTTCTTGACTGATTGTGTCACATTTGCTGATATTTACTGGAATCCATTCTTCCAGCTATCCATGCAATCTTTCCTGTGCCACTGGCTGCCACACAACCCTGAAGTGTAATAGATCCACCGCCATCATCAAGAGTTCGCAAGGTGTTCTGTTCATCAAATTCTGCTCCTTTTATTCTCCAAACAAACCTTTGGTGATTGTAGCCAAAGAGTTCGGTTTTTACTTCATCAGTCCACAGCACTTTCCAAAATGCCTCTGACTTATCTACATATTGTTTTGAATACGCCAGATGTTTTATTTGTGTGTTGAGGTTTCCTTCTGATGACTCTTCCATGCAGATCATGTTTGTGCAGGCAACAGTAGAGTATGCAACATGCGGAGTAGAATGGTGTACCACAACTCCTGTGTCATATGGGGGTTTTACTTTGTCTTTCTGGCTGTTATATGGGCAATTCTATCTAAGAGATTCTTGAAGTGCGTCCTAAATTGCATACTTATGCATGATTCTATGCCATTTTGTGGTATAAATAGTGTGAAAATTCCAAGAAGAAGAAGTGCACTTCAAGTACCTGGATGATACACTCACTCAACCAAAAAAACGAAGTGTGGAATGTTGGACACTTCATGCACTCAGCGGTGAAAACTTCAGTAAATGAATTTCTTCGTTTTACTGTTTGTTTTCTTGATACAGTGAAATTCATTTTCGTCGACTCTGGGTATGCTGCAAAAGCTAGCGGCAACGCTTGACACTCGTCTGATGTCATTTGCCATCGACTGGGAAACGGCTTATACTTCCAGTTAGTAAAAAGAAGTTAATGTTCCATCTGAGATGATATTACCCTTCTAAATTTCATACACTAGGCGGTAGAGTACATATGCATAGTGTAAGTGCACAGTGTATAGTACGTCATTTGGGACGCAGTTTTGGTCTTCCAAATCTGGCCTTGATGTCCAAAGTGCCCCTTATGTTATTTCTTAATTACATTTTGGACTGTGGAAACTGTGAGCTGGAACTGCCCTGACATCTTCTTATAGCCTTCCTCTGCTTTTTAGGCATCAATTAGCTTCAGCTGCTTAGACAGCTGCTTAGAGGGGCCCTTGGTTGTTGAGTGTTAACACAAGGTTTGAAGAGTCAGAATTTATTATGCTCTGGAATTGTTATTCATAATGACAATTCTTGACCTGCCTAATGAGTCCTTATGAGTCAATTAAGGCCTAACAAGTTAATTAAGTTCTGAGACTTTACAAGAGTAAGGCCACAATGATTGTTTTTTTCTATTTTTACATTTTATGAAATATAAAGTTACTGTGCATTAACATTTGCAGAAAATGTTATGCTTTAAACATAGTTTGCTGCAGAGTTCACTTCTTTTCACTTCAAAAATGCTTTGAATATGTGTGTATAGTAAATACTGTGGAAAAATACCAGGTATAAAGTACTACCACACTGCTTCAGTAAATACATGCTTATCTGACTGTAGTGAGTGAGTTATTACAGAACCTGAATGTGTAATAATACAGCTAATATTACATTTTTTCAACACTTAATTGAAAATAAATGGTTATTAATACTGTCATTTCCAAATGTGGATATCATCAGGTACTTACATTTTTTTTTCTGCATTAGTTTCTATGTAGTTACAAATCCAACTTGTATGAGTATAGTATGCACCATGCATTACTTGACTTACATCTTTACTCATTAATGTCTGAATAATTATTGCACTGTAGCACCAAATACTGTCTTACACACCTAGTAGTTATGCAGCTGCGAGGTACAAAGTTCTACCCATTATTTAAGTCAAACTGTTGAGACTTTTATACAAACTGAACAGAGGCAGGGACTTTCTTGATCTCTTGCTCTCTTGACACACAAAATCACTGCACTACACCTCACAAAGCCTTACAAAGCCACTTTAAACAGCAGAATGTCAATAGACATTTACATCAGTGGGGGAGTTTTTAATCATTGACTGAATCTATTCGAGACGTAACGACAGGAGACCTCCAGGTGTTAAAAGATGCTTTTGTGTTGCTGCTGATCTTTTTTGTCGTGCACCTTCCCTGAACTAGTCCTGGACCAATGAGTCAAAGATTCATACAGGGCATCTCCTGCTGCTTGTTATACAAATCCCAATCGATGCTGACAAAAAGAGGCTATCGATGTGGCTCGCTCTTACCTCGCTTATATTATTTCACCTAGTCTGGCATGGCCACACACACACACACACACACACACTTCTGTATGCCATCTATATTACTTAGTAAGTTGCTTTATAGACTGCACTTGTCTTTCTTTGAAGACTATGTGCTCACACTGGGGAATTCTCATCCATCTCAGTTCACTTCTAACAGCAACTGCAAGGCCTACCATATAACATACAGCCATGAACTGTCAACAGCACACCTCACTCTAATGTCAGCATATGACAAACAATACATCTGCCTCTTCTTGTTTTCTGTCATGACCCAGGAAAAAAAGGATTCATCTGATATTGATGGTCAACGAGGGGCATTTTTGATGGACGGATCGATTCAGAGCGTTCAAAGTGATTCGTTTGTCACAGTGCCAGAGGACACCTGCTGTAGCTTTAATGTTTGTCTAGTCGATAAATGTAGCCTCTTTTCGCAGCAGAGAGAGAAGCAATCCCACTGCTCCATTCCTCCTTGTGGTGATGTCAGACAGAAGTAACCGAGTTCATGCATTATGAATCTCCTCCATATGCATTATGAATACCTTCTACATGGCTAGGATCAGCTGCTGTATGATAATAATAGATGTAGCGAAACCTTTTTTAACTCATTTAATAACTTTTAAACTTGACAAATCCTAGCTTTCATCAAGCAACCTTAGTTGCATCCTCTCAGGTTGCTTGATGAAAGTAATAATAATAATAATAATAATAATAATAAAAGTAAATAAACTAACAAATATAGCTACATTAGTTGTAGTTAGCTGTGCTAACACCGTCGCTAATATCTGTGATTGAGTGTTTAGGTTCCATACATCAGATAGCCTTAGTATGTCATATAGTTACTGGAACAAAAGTCCTAAGATAAAGCCCCTTCACTTTTTGATTAACATCAAACTCACTTTGGTTTTTAATTTTGTACAAAAAGAAAAAAAAATTGCACACGCAGGGACAGAGCCCATTTTTTTTTTTTAAATCTCCAGTTCCTTGATACCAGTTTAACCACAGGGCTACTGCAGGTATTCAATCAGCTAAACATTATTTATTTGTGCTAAATATTGGTTCTATTTCTCTTTCACTTTGTCAGTTATCACAATCGAATCATACTGCAAAGTTTTATGAATGGAGCCAAACAGGAGCAAAGGAACATGCAGGGTCAAAACAAAGAACAAGGATCCTTATTAAAACTGTAATAAAGGTTTTATTAATGATTACGTAAACCAACACAAAATGCCATCAGTAATTAAACTTGTTTGTTAATGGGTTAGTAGTTATACACCAGTAGCCTATAAATGGTTATACGTATGAATCAATGATCGACACACAATCTAATAATGTTTTTTTTGGGATACTTTAAGACTCCGCAATTATAATTGTGTGTTAGTACTCCTTTAGTGATGATCAACACATCTTCTAATGGATTATGAACATGTTTTGTGATGACTATAAGTATATACTATTATTGAAAGCTTTTGAGACAGAGACATGCAAAATGACCTCTTGTAATAGTCAGTAATTATAATGTAACAATGTAAAACATATAAAGTGTTTAAATAGCAACAATCCACTCTAAATTGCACTCAAACTTGATTAAGATAAATGAGACCCTCGTAAAACCTCTGACACAGCTACAATATCCAATCATGGCGTTAACCTTCTTGTGGTATGTTATATCCAAACAACCCAGTCATATACTTAAAAAAGGCAAGAGCAGCCTAGCAGAAATGATTTGCTATCAGCTTTCATGATGGAGACGAAAATTCCCCAAAGCTCTAAGTTCTTCTGAAATGTGGTCCTCTGGGATGACTTAAAGTGAAACTGCAAACTAGACAAACACAGCGGTGGAAGCTGACACATTCCCATGTCCCAGGCTGCTGATAGGCTATAGCGTGGGTTAGCCATGGTCATATCATTTAAATCTTCTTGAAGGTCCGGCCTGATTTCAGAGTTGAAGAAGCAGCATGAGCCTGAGCGCTCCTGAACTCTGCAGCCGGTTAATGATAACATATACGTTTCCCAAATGGCTGTAAATCTGAGCGTGTTGGTTTTTCCTCCATTAATAACAGCGTTGTTTTCACATCCGTCATTATGATGTAAGGAGGTGTGTAATGTAATCACTCAGTAAACAAAAGACCAAGATTTCGGTCTAATGAACTTAGCTTACAAGCAACAGACATTGTCATTTTTGTGGACAGTGTGACTGACTTTATTGCTCAGTATTTAACGTTTTTAAATTGTCTCATGTTGGCGTTGACTTCCTGTATTGATACTGTTCAAGAAGTCACTGAAACCCATCGTATACCAAGTGTATTTCAAGTTTGGTAACATCAAACACAAGATGCACTTAAACTAGCTCATTTATATCTGTTAGAATCAGGAGTGTGTAACCTCCACATGACCCTTGTTAATTAACTACACTGAAGCATTTAAGGCAGATTATCCTGACAGTAATCATCTATGAGTCTTGCTAGTCATTAAACAGTGGTATTCATCCCAGAGGCATGAGACCAGGCTAGAAGTGAGTAATGACAGTTCAGGGAAGGCCTTTGGGCGAAGTGGCAAGGGGGGGAGGGGGGGTCAGTTTACCCGTCTGTATAATGGTATAGGGACACTAAGGACCATGTCTGTGTGTAAGTTAACACAGGGATCCATTCATTGGCCTTCTCCAAGGCAGTATTCTGCAACCGAAAAAAGTGGAATGGCATTTTGTGATAACCTGAGCTCTGTCACAAACGATCGTTGTTGAACACTTTTGGGAAAAATGAGCGTGAGACCATCGGTCATGTGAACAGCCCACAATGTCATTGTACTGCGGTGAAGAGCAAGCCTAAAGAATCAATATTCATAAGCATTTTGTTAAAAAAAAAAAAAGGAAAGAAAGAAAAAGCACTGTGTATTTGAGCCCTTGTTTGCGTAATGCTGCCACCTTTACAGTTCATAAAATTCCTTGTTTATAACTAACATGACTGAATGGCGACCATAGTAACAATTTGATGCTTAACCATTAGTGATTGGTTTATGGCTATAAATAAAACATTTCAATTTGAAGTGGCGGTGTTTTCTTTCGCATTGGTGAAACTACATCACTTTTGACTAGCGCCCTAAACAGATGCGACGTGTTTTGTGGTGGAGAATAAACACATCCTCCTCTGTCCAATCATCTTTAAACATTCTGTTTTCATTGTTGACTTGTCTGCTTGTTTGTTTTTTGAACAAGATTGTTTGTTTGTTGAGCGACAATGTTTAACGTTTAAAAATCATTAGAGTAGCTGAACCACAGACATTGTTTTCTCATACAGTGTATATTTTGACTGCTTAATTCGCTGAAATATTTCGCTGGGTCTGTATCCAGGCAATGTTTCACTAGTTGAAGATCCCTGATCTATATGATTAAAACATTGGCTAAAGCCTGTGCTGATTATCCTGCTCTCAAGTCTTATTTTTAAATTGTGGTTTCTTAGTTCTTGTTTTGTAAGAACCCCTGACATTGCATTTGCATTCCTGTTACATGATGCTGAAAATAACCAAGCAAGCTGAATCGAGCGAGCTGACATAAGGCATTCAGAGATGAGGACTCTTTCAGAACCTCCAGTGGAACAATGAGAAAAGCTCTCCTGAAGTACAGAACAGTGGCATGTATTGAGCATACATGCTCGCTCGCTTGCATTTTTCTTTCCGCCCTCTTCCACGGGCTTGAGCTCGCAGCCTCTGGCGACATGTGCTTTTCATACTCTGTGGGAAAGCGTGTTTGTCACTGAGTGGGCTGCCGAGGCTTTGATGTCTACCTAGCTGATACCTTGTGGGTACTCTAGCTTCCCGGATTAAGTCTTTTAGAAAAATGCCTTTTTATTTCTCCTCCCCTCGTCTCTTCCAAAGCCAAGATCGCTATCTCAGCCTCCGTAATCTCTCCGTAATAGACACTAATGCAGGAGCACCTGCCACGCAAGCTGGGCACATTGCATTATGTCGCCGTAAGCAGTGTACATCCCATAATGCCAGGTATTTGAGGAATATCCGATGCCGCCAAGTGACTCATAAATCACTACTGGCTCCTATCTCTGTTTTTGAGCTGAGCCCACCCATATAAACAAGCAAACCTTCAGGGCACTGTTTAGGATGAAATCTCCGACCCGTGCCAAGTAATGAAATCGTGCGCCTTGGGGTTGTGAGGCGCTAACTCCGCGACACACTTCCGTACCACTTGACTGTCTTGCGATGTAAATGGAGCAGGCGACAAAGCGAGATGTGTGAAGCGTCCTACACTTACACTGTTAGGATTAGGACACATGTAGGAGGTAAAACAAAAAAGTTGGTCTACCACAAATACAAATAGATTATGCTTCTTCTGGCAGAGACGTTAGGACAGTTAAGGTAAAAAAACGTAGTGTTGGAGTCATTCCACCAAGAGAAACTGTTCTCTGAAAGGAGATGCTTTGATATCGCAGTTGAGGCATTGGTGGTCTGCAGTCATGGTCGTAGGATTGCATAATCATATTATTGAATATTTAATAATTGCTCTGTGTTAAAAAAAAAAAAAAAAGCAAGATAACTTAATTCATTGAGCGCATCCAGTTAAAATGAGGAGGAGGAAAAGATCTGGAACATAAGTGGTGCCATCTTTTCAAACAACAGATTGCAGCTCCTACCGCGGGAGGCATTTATCCCTTGCTTTGTTTAATGCTGCAGCCTCCTTAAAATGGATTTATTTTTTTGTTGTTCCCCTGCATTTTTTTTTTTTTTTATTCTGAATTTACAGAGCTTATCCATTTCTGGGAGGGATGGGAAAAATGGGCTCTGTCAATGACTAGAAGGTTTTCTGGCTTGTGCACAAACGTGCCTTGATGGCTTACAGGGATGGGGAAATGAACTATCATGGGCTTACAAAAGGGGGCTACTGCAAAGGAAGCAGATTCCATGATCAAGGTCAGTAGGAGAAAGTGGATTTAGAGATTTACTCCCAGGAAGTGGTGTGGGTGTGTGGGAGCCTGACTTTGCAACTAGAATACGACGGCACCTTTTTTACATGCTGCCTCTGTTGCAAAGGCCAGTGTTAAGACGCAGGGAATTTGTACATACGCCTGATTCTTTTGGATATCAATAAAAATTGAGTAAAATGAAGAGAAGACTGTAACATGACAATCCAGAAATCAAATCAACTCTTAGTGGAGAGGAGTTATACTATATACGGTATGTAGTGTATATCCCTAAAACATTCTGTAAAGGCTGTATTAAACTGCACCTGAATATGAATGAGTGTGTGAATGTGTGTGTGAATGTGTGTGTTGTGTGTGTGCGTGCCCTGTGATGGACTGGCGTGTACCCCCTCGCACTCGGTGTTCCCGGGATAGGCTCCGGATCCACCGCAATGAATGAATAAATGAATAATAAAAATAATAATAATGAAAGATCAAGGAAGGAGTGGTTTGTGGTGTGGAGCTGAAAACAATTACATTAAATAGCCCTAATTACCTGATTATAGTGAGTTAGCTTTGATTCTCCCCTGGCAAAGAGTCTCTCATGCTGGCTGCATGACTTAATAAGCGGAAAACACGATAACGAATCAGTGGAAGATCTACTCCACCTTTCCTTATGTGAACCAGGTTCTCGTCAAAACAGTCGGTGACTCGGGATACTCAACCAGGCCAAGATCAGGTTTCATTTCGAGGGACTGTTGTTTGGAAGTGTTCTGCAGTTAGATTGTGTTTTTATTACATGCATCTTTAAATCAGTGTTTAGGTTTTGTGGAATGTGTTTTTTTTTTTTAACTCCTGACTGATTTCATTAGACTACAAAGTACTAATTTATCAGTCTCTCCGTGATCAGATTAACAGTCCTAGAGTGCTGAACTATTTAGATTACCACCTTTAATTAAATATCCTCTATAAAACAGAGCATAGAGAGGAGCAGCAGGAGGGGCTCCTGATATCTGCTGTTAAATATTAATCTGGTCTAAATGAAGCTAGATAACATCTCTTGAAAGCACAATACACCAAACCAGGTCTCATATGAATTCAGACAGATGCAGTTTGCTTTTTTTTGCTTGAATTTTACTTCTTTTCATGCAAATGATGTCTTATGAAAACTGCTAACCCTCCGTTTAACTATAACCCACTCTAACCAGTCCAACTGTTTATGCAATTTGTTCCTAATTTGCAAGTGCAAAGCCATGTTTAGTTAACATGCACTGTTAGGTATAAGTTCACTATTGGAATCCATAGATTCAGAGAGCATGGAGTTTCATCAACTACAAACTAGTATCTGTTATTTCTGCCCCTTCCTTCATTCTCCAGTCCTCCAGGACATATGAGGTAATAATACAGAGGAAGCCAAGTGAGAGAGAGAGAGAGGTGTGTGTCCTCATATTTTATTTCGCTGTTTCCCTGCTTTGTAACACGCCCTATTTCTGACAACCTTCTGACCCGGCATGCTGGAGTGGACCATGAGCCTGGTGACGCACACATGTTAAATATTTTCTCCTTTTCTCTTCGGTCCCTTTAAATATGTCCTTTTCGCTTGCAATCACTTTACAATGCCATATAAGGTGCCATCATCTAGTGTTGTGTTTTGCTAGATAAAGTGTTTGCGTGTTTAAAAAAACTCTTGTGGACATGTGTGAGGTTGCTGTCTTCTTGCTTGAAAAATATTATCATGGTGAGCTCATTTTGCTTTCCAGCTTTCTGCTGGATTGCAACGTCTGTTTTGTTCAAGTTCCATGTCCAGAGAACTGTATGAATTAGGTACTGCGCTGTGTACATTTAAATGTTAATATTTTATGTTCACATGAAACAAGGCCTCAGCGTGCACTGTCAATATTCAACTTTTTGGAACAGTTAAATTGTTTTGAATTTGGGTTTTTATGATTTTTGCCCCTTCTGTATTTAAATATGACAGGAGTTAGATCAAGGTGTGGCAGTCAAATTTCCATCTCGATGACAGCTTCCCTATGGGTCCCGCTCACTAGGATTGCTCTAGCAGCTCAACTTCTCATGTTAGTCACTTCCATTTCTAAACAGTTGT
Source organism: Pangasius sanitwongsei (assembly GCA_037576675.1). Taxonomy (NCBI): domain Eukaryota; kingdom Metazoa; phylum Chordata; class Actinopteri; order Siluriformes; family Pangasiidae; genus Pangasius; species Pangasius sanitwongsei. The sequence goes on from CM075007.1 coordinate 4,806,644, forward strand.
CCACACGAAATTTTTTGAAAAGCAGATGTATATTGGAAGCAAAGTCTTCAAGGAAATCAGAAAGGATTAAACCCTTGTAGGTGCTGAGGGACTATTTTGTATCGCAGAAAAGTTCTATTTGTGTGAACAAACGAGTATGTGACTGATTTCACAGGATTGGTGCGCTGATGTCCACATGCTGTGTCTCCCAGAGGCCTCTTCAATAAAGAGTTCATGCAGCTGTTGAGTATGATATGATGAGAAGACACAAACAGTGCTCCTCTGACCCCATACACATTAAAAAAAAAAAAAAAAAAAAAAAAAGAAGACCCTTTTACCTTAAAACTGATGAATGCCGGGCCTCAGTGCCTCTGTTATCTTCTTATCCTGAAGTTCAAGTTGAAAAAAGCTTCCCGTCCCACAAGCTAAATAAGCAAACATCAGCAATTCTCCCTTGAGATAGGAAAGGCCCCAGTAATTTGGCTGTTTCATGTCACCGGGCTGCGTCTGGTTTCCCCCTCTGGGAAGTCATCCAGAAAGCTTAAAACACCTTAAAACGGTAAGTGCTGTCGAGTGGGATGTAGCAAAATATCATTTAGACTGAGAAACTATGCCTGGGAGCCATCAGATACGTGGATGAGTAAAGAAGCAATGCTTTCTGTGATAGCTGGTTAATTTCAGGTTAAAAGCGAGAGATTTTAGCTAACACGTGGACAACAAGCTCGAGTGTAAGAACGGTAATTCATCTGGGAAAGTATATCCCTCCTCCCCGACACCAAATTGGCGTCAGAACTCGTATAAGGACTCATGTGAAAAGTTACAAATGGTTACAGTTAAAATGAGAACCAGGACTTCCTGCAAGTTTGGTGCGAGATTGGGTTGGCCACATAAACACACAGACCATTTCCTGTACCTTCCCTCCCACCTTAAGCGATCTCTGGAGACTGACTCACAGATCTGGGACCAGGATGGTGAGGACAGGAGAGAAGACAAGAAGGGTGGGGTACACAGCTCTCAGCTCCGTGGGGTGACCTAGGGTCTGAGGAATTCTCAAGGTTCCTCTGCCAAGCAGGAATTGGAACAGTATGCGTCCCTGCTTATTCATGGTGCTCTCACGTTCATCTGCATGTCTTGTCCTTTATTGTAGAATGCAGAAGGACCTTTATTTAGTTTCCATAGTGCTGTTGAATTCTCAAATCTAATTGGTCAGAAGGTGTTGATTAATTTTCTATAACAGCAGCTGTGCCAGTAGTTCCAACTGCATGGTTTGTATTAATGCTCTTGATCGAATACATTACAGTTTACAAAGGGACTTGTGCAGTGGACACGCCACATAAATGGATTTAGAAAAAAAGTGTAATCATTGATATGGCGATGTTTTCTTTAAGGGGACATTTATGTAGCATTTTTGAAGGAGTATCCATTGCCGGAGCTTTAGTAGCAGACAGAAGTAAAGCTGTAACTTAAAATCTTCCGATATGAGAAAGCAGGAGAGTGCTTTGCGGTTTCTCAGTAACACTACAAGCTGCATTTTTTTTTTCCCTTGCTAACTTCACGAGAAAGACTGTTTTAAGGCCGTTATAAAATAAGTGATAACAGGAAATAATTTGTTTAGTGGACATTCCACATTACATGTAACTATAAATGGATAAAAAAATATGATGTGCATTCTTTAATGAACAAAATAATAGAAATCTTTGCAAACTGCTACTTATTTCCCTATTACAGCACACCCTGTTGTGTTTATTTCCTTACTTAAGCATCTGTTTAAGAGTGGAAGCAGGGAATGCAATCCTCCCATGGTTTTTTTTTTTCTCCCTCCCCATAAACGATCCCTCCCTCCCTCCCTCCCTCCTGTTTCCACTGCCTTTGAATTAATGTTGTTACTTTTCTAGTTTATAATCCTAGGCTATTTTCCTAAAAGTTAGTTATGATATGTCTGACTATTTATCCTATTACATTAGTTGACTCTTCAGGTAACCCCTTGCCCTGACCCTTCAGCTGAACGCAAACTTCAACCTTGACTTTTTTTTTTTCTTTCAATCTGAGTGCTGGTGAAATCCACCACTCCACCCTTCGTTTGAACTGTCATCATTAAGTTCCTGAAAATGCTCAGGGGAGAAGCCAAAGTCTTCAATCTGACACTAGTGACATATTGTAAGTAAACGAGCAAGAGACCCCACATGCCTCCTCTTCTCCGCATGAGCACATTTTGATGTTGACTGTACTGATATGAGTATTGTACATTTGTTTTTAAACCTCAGCAAGGTGGGAAAGAACAAGCCAAGCACACAAATAAGCAAAGCATTCTTATGTTTAATATCAAAATGACAAGACGCTGTGATTGCTGGAAATGCCTCAAGAGTGCTAAGTCCTTCTCACTGTCCTCCAGCCAAACTGAACCTTATCATTAGCCAACCTCAAGACAAACATGCATTCTGTCATGACTTACTTGTCTCTTCGAACCCTCAAGACAGAATTTTATTTCTTCTTTGGCTCCGAAGTGGATGGCCATATCAAAGTACAGAGGAGGTCAGTGGTCCCTGAAGAAATACACACGAAAGCTTCCAGAATTACTAAAAGTGTCTATGATGGGTGCACATCTATGGACATCTCGGGTTGATAACAGAGACAACCTGTTTATAATTTTCATATTTGCTGAAAATGTAGGATCTGGCCCTTTTTTTTTTTAAGCCCTCAGAGATGCTGGAGGTTTATTTTCTCATGGGTTTTACAGCAAAAGCAATAAGGTGTTAATATAAATTGTCAAAGTCCAGCATAAGAATTGCTGATGAGGTGTCGACAGCATTACAAGAGGATCAAAATGATGTGTAAAACATTCTTGCACAAAAAGAAACACGTTGTTTTGGAAACAAGGGCTGAAAGTTGGACGAGTATGGCAGGAAGGCCGATTTTCTAGCAATTGGAACAGAAATATAATATGTGTTATCAAGGGCTTTTTGCAACACATTACTCACAGTGTGAGTGTTTCAACGCTCTGACACAGGTAATGCTTATTTTATACATGAGAAAAAGCAGGAGTTTTAAGCGAGACCCACAATTCTTATCTGATCTTTCAAATCCAGGAAATAAGAGATCATATCCAGACCCCAACAAAGTGGATAACGGCAGGGAGAGCTTATCTTTTAGTTTAAAGCAAAAGTTTGGACTATGTTTACATTCTTATTTCTGTTTCTCAGCCACTGTAGAAAAAAAAGATTGACTGGTTATGATGCACAGTTTTTGTTTCAATAAACGGAACACGAATAGGTTTTTACAAGTGAAGTGACACTGGGAAATTATCTTTTTCATTTTGGGATTCCCATAGATACTATGAACATGTCAGATAAACAAAATAAATTTTACGCTAAACTAAAACATTTGTGCTCAAGATTTGTGGGAACCTCGGATCTCTGGTAGCCCGCAGTAAACAAAGCCATATGGGCGAGCACAGTGGGAAGACATTTCGGCAGCAACGCAAATGCTACGTTTGTGTGACCTCACAACATTACAGTAGCGTAGTGAGAAATCCTACAGGACGAAATAAAAACCTGTTTTGGGAAGCATTAGTAAACCCCCAGACACATCTGTCCATGTCTGGCCATTCCCAGGCAAAGCGTATTAAAGGGCACTTTACACACACTTAATGCATTACCTTTTTAAAGCCCTATTTATTTAGAATTTAATAGGACACTTAGTGTTGGTCTTTAGCAAGGCTTATGGGCTGATGATGTGTGTCAAAATAATAGTAATAGGTTACTTTTCTCCAGACAGTATGACTTTTTTTTTAAATTATTTTTTGCAAAAAAAAAAAAAAAAGAACAATTATTGCTGGCATGATGTACATTCCTGTCTAAAGAAGAATTAATGCCACAATACAGTATGTGTGTATTATGTGTAAAAAAAAAAAAATACAAAAAAGATAGCAGTAAAACAGTGCGTTTTATAAGGATTGTAAACACAGATAATAGAAGGTATTGAATGATTATATAGAAAAAGAAAGCATGGAGGTGCATGGGGGTGGACAAACACACACACACACACACACACACACACACACACACACACACATGGTGTGGCTTTGGCTTTTTTCCTCTCTCTCTCTCTCTCTCTCTCTCTCTCCCACCAACTCCGACACATGGGTATCCTTACTAATCCCTGTCTAATATCTAAAAGGTAAGTGCAATCTGTCTTCCTCCTGCAGTTATGGAATCAGGTTTATGTGTCCTGAGTGATGGCAATCAGTGAATCCCACTGATAAGAGAACGAAGGTGTGCGTAGTCTCCAACCTCCAGTTACATTTCAATGCACCTCATCTTAAAATCGCACAACCAAAAATGCGTTTTGTTCAGTTTTACTATTTATTACTACTTTAGAACAACACTAATAATAACAATAATAATAATGAAGACATGCACCCCAATGTGAGAATTACTGCATTTGATTTTCGCATAAGAGCATGTTCCAAAGTGTTTTATTCCTCATATACCACAATTACCACAACATAGCAATTTGCTAACCATTATTATTTTTCTTATTAAAGAAAGACACAGCATGCATTTTTTTTTTATGTATTGTTACGTTTAAAGTTGTGGAATGTCCAGAAACAAGTCATGTCCTGTTATCGCTTAGATTATAACAGCTATAAACAACCTCTTTTTTCCTCTTTCTTGAAGATAAAAAGACAAAAAAAAAATACAGCTTGTCATGTTACATAGATGCCATTAAGCACTCTGTCCTGAAGACTTTCCTGTCTCGAAAAACATAGTTACAGCTTTAGCTCTGGCTGTTACAAAGCACTGACGTACAAGACTCCTTCCTAAAATGCAACAACAACAACAATAATAATAATAATAATAATAATAATAATAATAATAATAATAATAATAATGAAGACAGTGAAAGTACAGTCCAGAAGCAATTACCTCTCAAAAAGAGCAAGTGTGGAATCTTTAGCATTATAGATATTGTATTATATGTAAATAATTAGATTTATAGTATGAATTTTGATTGAATGCATATATGGGGCTAAGGACTGTAACAAGAGCTGGAAAGCAATAAATCATCACAGTCACATTATGCTGTTTCTTGTTATTAATGCTTGATCTGTAAAGACGTACTGACAGACAGAGTATAGCATAAAAAGAGTTCAGAAAATGGCAGAAATTTGATCATCACTTTTGCACAACTTTTAGAGAAAAGTCTAGTGTGAATCTGATCAGGGAAAAAAAAAAAGTTCAGTCATCGCCTGCTGAGAATCTAAAGGCTTAGACTCTCTCAGATCTCCTTGTGTTTGAGTTCCTACTGCAGCCATGTTCGTTTTCCCAAGCCAAATGTTGAAATAAATCTTCCAGTTAAACACGTTGAGATTCATCCATTTTTAATTACTTCCACCTTCATTAACTTGGAGCTCCCTTAATGAAAACAAGTGTTGAATTTATTCGCAGCAAGTGTCTATTACGTCTTTGATGGTCTCAACAATTAGAGAACATCAAAGCTTAGGTTGGGCAAAGACGGGAGCTCGTTTGCATAATTAAACCAACCTGCAGACGCAACTTCTTAAATGAAACCGACTGCTTAAGCATCTGGAATAAAGGGGGGTGGAAAAATGATGTTTGTGTCCTTATTAGATAATTATGTATGTTGTACTCAATTAGAAATTTGTTAATTAACTCGTAGTTTACATATAATCAGGGAATTTGTTTCGTTGCTCTCTCTGTGTTGGTGCAGGCCTTTTTCTTTTGGCGTTCTCTCCCAGTCTTATGCTTAAAGCTTGCTAAGTTGATTTATGGATCGTGAAATCCATCATAACTCGGCTTTCTCTTTTCGTCTTGGTAGACACAGTAGATGGCCACACACAGAATTTTGATAGGACGTGAAGGGACAATTCAGAATTATGAGACAAATGAATTGCTTTCTAATGACCTTTTATCATTCTCGCAGCACTTTTATAAATATCCATCCCTCAATTTGACAACGTTCTCATTTGAGCTTTTGAGGTGCTTCCAAAATGTTCATTGACCTCCTTTCTTTCTCTGTCTGTCTCTCTCAGTCTTTCTCTCACACACACACACACAGTATGCCCCATTGCTTTGTTTGACATGAAGTTGAAGTAAATTATAAATTACGATGATCACTTCATTTCCCTGGCCTCACTTCCTGAAAATTGCAACATACATACACAGTCTAATCATTTTTATAATTTGCTAGATGTTTGCTAGATCCTTTATAGCAGCAGAGCAACGTAGCATCTTCTGCTTTTCCAAAAAAAGTCATGTTCAAAAGTTAAGTAGAAGTTGTTATGCTTGGCCTTGGCAATACATATCAGACTCTGAGGCTCACTCGCTCTGACCTATCCTCTACTTTCAGTATCAGCCCTATTAACGTTACCCAAAAACTAATGAGCCTGAGCCTTATCTTCCTCCCTCCCATCTTGACACAGGGGTCTTGTCATCATTCCCCTGCAAGCATCAATTCCTGCACATTGTAGCGTTTAAACCCCCTATGGCCTTCGCTTATCGTGGGAAAGATGTGCTCTGTCCATCTTTCCCCACTGCTGGACTCAAGACTTTGTCATCCTTAAACCCTCAAACGACACCCTGCATCCCTCCTCTCTCCTACTTCCCACGCTTCAAATAAATTGTCCAGAGTACAGGAGCGCATAGCCGTGGCTCAGAGGATAGGCCTTCCTGTCTCTAGGGTAGGAGGAAAGTCCCTGGAGGCAGTGAGGAACATGGGGTGTGTGTTTGTGTGCGAGACAGCGAGAGGAGGTGTCGTGCAGCGACTCCCATTTCTTTCCCTCGAACATGAACAAAATCGGCGCCCACTCGTTCTTTCTCAAGCCCCTGTTTGCACCGATGGTCTGAGCGATAGCACGGATGTGCAGATATACAAAAAGGAAAAAAGGGCTTAATGATGCCGAGGTGGTGTTTAAAGGCTGGCTGAAACGTCCTCGTGGGCGATTGCGATTCCCATGCCCCGCTGCATTCCTCCCTCAGATCCCAGACGCGTTTTTTTAGCTACTATTTATTTTTCCTTCCCGCACCCCCCCCCCTCCCCTCCCCCTCCTCATGCAGAGACCAGGGCGGAGTGCAAGTGCATTACCAGTGACTTGAGTGGGAGGAGAGGGGGACAGCAGAGCACTCCTGCACACACATGCACACATACACACTCTTGCCCAGTGCCATTAGCCTGTTCCCCATGGGCATTCACCCTCCTTTCGAAACAACAGTGACACCACGTGCACTGCCCTCTGGATAATTGTGGAGCAACTTGACCTATCGCCTGCTAAAGTCGCTCGGATTATCCCTTCATTAACGTCTTGTTCCACAGGATATTTACAGCCGTCCTCTCCGCTTCACACTGTAATCTTTAGTTCACTGCTAAAGCCCTTAAAAAGCAACAATTTTATGAATTTACTGTTTGACAACTTTGAAAGACAATACAAAACATGAGATTAGTTGTACTTTGATTGTATACTGATCATATACATACTCATGTTATGATATGCTTCAGATGGAAGGCTCCTTTAATGTTCATTTTTCAATTTTGTTTCCTTTTTCTCACTAAGTGGGTAAGAGAACAACGAAATACTACATGCAATACCCTATGCTGGGTTTTGTACAGAAAAAAAAATGTTTCTAGGTATTGCACATGTTCAGTGTGGTGCTGATTCATTGTAGCTAGGGTTGAAACATGGAACCGAAACTCAGTGGGAAAGTAAAAAATAGATGTCACGGAGAAACAGTTCCACACTGCTTCTTATTTGTTTACAGTTGAGGCCAAACGTTTACTTATACCTAGGCAAAAGACATTCAAACTCAGTTTTTCACAACTTTCATCCCATACAGTACCCATACATTTCCTGTGTTAAGTCAATTAGGATATCTACTTTATTTCCATAAGTTAGGGTTTCAAAATAATAGCTAAGAGACAGATTTATAGCTTTTATTTACTATATCAGAGTTTCAGTTGGTCAAAGGTTTAGATAGACTTAGTATTTTTTACTCTTACATACAGTTAGATTTGGTGGCATTGCCTTTTAATTGCTTAACTTGAATCAAGCGTTTTACAGTAGCCATCCACAAACTTCCATGATACTTTGTTGGAATTTTTTGCCCATTCCTCCTGGCAGAGCTGGTGTAACAGGTTTGTGGGCCTCCTTGCTCAGAGACAATTTTTCAGTTCAGTCCACAATTTCTAGTGGCCACTCCAATACTTTCACTTTTTTGTTTTTAAGCAACTTTAGAGGTATATTAAGGATCACTGTCCTGCTAGAACACCCAGATCTGCCTAAGTTTTAACGTTCTGGCTGATAGTTCAGTATTTCTTCAGTATTTCTGAAGAAATAATCCTCCTTCACCATGATGTCATCTGTTTTCTGAAGTGCACCAGTCCCTGTTTCAGCAAAACATCCCCACAACATGATGCTGCCACCCCCATGCTTCATAGTTGGGATGGACTTATTCTTTGTCCTCCATACATAGCTCTGATTATTACGGCCAAACATTTCAATTTTTGTTTCATCTGGCCAGAGAACACTCCGCCAAAAGGCTGGTGATGACCTGTTAACTTCAGTCTTAAGAGTAGGGGCTTCTTTCTCGAGGGATAGCCTTTCATACCTTGGTGCTGGTTAATGTACATACTTTGGTACCTGATGCCTCCCACTCCTTCATCAGTTCCTTTGTTGTTGTTTTGGGGTTCAGTTGACTGTTTGTCTCATCCCTAAGAGTTATTTTGTGCCTCCTTCCTGAATGATGCAGTGTCACCCAGTGTGGTCCCAAGATTTTTATATTTGCATTCAACTGTTTGTACAGATGATCATTGCTCCTAGGGAGGAACCAGACTTGTGGAAGTGCACATTGAAGTCTTGCTTGCTTTGCTTGGATTTTCCCATGGTATCATGGACAAAAAAAAAAAAGGCACTGTTTCTAAATGTAGGCCCTATTACAGCCACAGGTACTCTCCTATTTTTTTTAATGAAAACTTTGCTTAGATGGCTGAGTACAGTTATGAATATTAGCATTTGTTTTGTGGCATTTGATTGTCAAATTTGTCTGCATTTAAAACAGAAACTTAATATAAGCCTGATAAACTAATCATTAGAGCATGGCGATGTAGCTAGAAACTTTTTTAGCCACAGAACCTGTGTGCTAAGCAAACTAGCTAGCTAACATAATAGTTCCTGAATATAGCATTGATTGTTATGGTATATTTTGTCGGGTTTGGTGACTTAAATAAATCGCTAGCAATCATGACTGATATTCCAGTTATATCCTTCTGTAAAAAATTTTTGAGGTAGTGGGCTAGGTAATAGGGATGGCAGGAGGATGTAAGAGTGTTTCCAAATTGCACATTCAAGTATAGTATGTTCATAGATCCAGTTCCGGCACATTAGCTAGCTCTGCCTTATCACATGACAGCTACCAACCAGGGAGTGTGAAGGTGAACATGTGCTTGCATAACACTCGAAGGAACGTGGTGTCTGCCTTCTTCCACATATATAAGCTCACACATGGCCACCATTGTTTAGTGCCACAGTGATTTACAAGGAATAAAATTAAGGCCTCCCTCCCACCCAGACAGCACAGCCGATTTTGTTCCCTTGGACTGCTGGCCTTAGCTGTGGCGTCGTCAGGATTCGAACTCTCATCCCATCGAACTCTGCTTTACTGTCGCACTGCTCACAAGCGTTCCTGGGATTTCTAATGCGAATAAAAGTGAATATTTATTGGGGTTACTGTAAGATGATTATTTATGCTTTGTATAAGGTTTCACCCCCCACTGAACTTTCCCACATTTTGTAGTGTAACAACCTAGAACTGAAATGGGATTATATGTCATCAATCTACACAAAACAGTGAGGGGAACTGAAATGAGGAGAAAATAAATATAGTTTACAAAATTGTTTACAAATAAAAAGTAAACATTGTGATTGCTTAACTATTCACCCCTGTTGGTGTGAAACATCCAAATTAATTCTGTTGCTACTGCCTTCAGAGGTCACATAATTAGTTGGGGTGAATACTTATGCAAGGCACTGTAATTTTTGCTCCACTGGATCCATTCATCCTTGCTTGTATATACTGTACGACTGTACATGTAGTGAAAGCTTTAGGAGTCTCCATGCTCTGTATGAAAAAATCATTTAATGCATGGAGTACATGAGAAAAGGAAGCAGGCTCCCAAATCCCCAGCTTGTGAGATATTCCTAAGGCTCTTCTTCCTGGGAAAGCATGGGTCAAACCAACCACCCCTCACTTTCTCAAAGTCCTCACGATCTGTGGCTCACACACCGCCCCACTTCCTGCCTTTCCCACCTCTCTCTCTCTGCTGGAGGAGAACAGGATGTCAAGACCCCCAAGGTGATCGGAGAACGTGGGGAGGACATTGCCTGGGGCCCTTCACGCTGCGCTGTCATAACACTGGCAAGGTTCACACGTTCCTGACTTCCTCCGAACGGTCTGGCCTAGTGACGTAGGATATTTGTGTGTGTCCAAAGACAAGTTCTCCCACTTTTTAAAATGTTTTCTCACATTATTTCAATGGGAATCTGCTGGCCCTGGATGATGAGTAACAGGAGCTCAGGCTCGAATGAAGCTCGTTTTTCTTCAGCATGCGTATTGTTGTGATTTAGTGCAACCTGAGTCATAATTTATACCATTTTTTCTGTCCAGAAAAGTGATGCCACTACCATTGACATACTCCTTTTTAAAAAGTCATAAATATTTACTCTCTTAAGGACCCCATTAACTGATGGTCTAAAAACAAGGAGCTTTAGTCACTCTATAAATCTATATTTAGCCACCGCTGTAGCTGGAAGTCATTGACCTGGGGTTGTCTTTAGGAGGAAGAAAAAGAGGGGAGAAAAACATTTTAAGAGGCTGAAAATGTATTTTTTTTCTGGAGCACATCTGGGGTTGGTTATGCTCTCTGAGGTAGGTATTAAAATTAGGAAAAGCACTAGCTTTTCCCAGAGTGTATGCCTTAGTTACTCCAAACAAGGCAGAACATTTACATTTCCGTTTTTTCTATGACAATTCAAGTTAAGCTACATGCACCAAGAGAAGGAAGCCCTTTTACTCAGATAGGCGTCACAATGTGAGTGGTGGAACGAGTGATCAGTATAAGATGGAAATGGCCAGGGAAGCCTATCGCTACACTGTAACAGGGATATTCTGTCATTAGAGACCAGGTAATGATGCATTTCAGTAAATGCCCACTTTGCCCTTATGCTCTAATCAGGAAAAAAAAAAATGCTAAAATGATCCTGCTCTATTTCTGCTCATCAGGCATCTTAAATTCCTCCATGTAGATGATAACCAAATCAGGGACACTCATGGGCTGGCAAGTTCATTAAAGGAATTTTCTGTAGGCTAAAATCAAAGATGGCTTACTTGGATGAGAGAGCAGACATGTCATGAAGAAATGCCACTCGTGACACCCTGTGCCATCAGCAATCAAACAAACAGTGATGAATTAAACATAATTAGCCCATGTTAGTGTCTGTTGGAGTTTCTGGGTCTGACAGCCCAGCACATTTAGCCTGACCATTAAAAAAAAAAAATGTATAGAAATGTGATGTTCTGCAGTAGATCATCCTGGAGATTAGTATCTCCAAATATATTTGCTTATATGAGGGATAGCATGATGTTTTCTCAGTTAACATGACAATTATAGTAGTGTCCATATTAATATGTCTATTAATCTCCTGGATGGATTTTCCTGAACTGGCTCAAGGAAGATTATAGAAAGAGTTAGAGAGAGACCATTTTTAGTCTCACAGGACAATTTCACCAATTTCAATTTCAGTTAGGTTGGCAAGGTTAGCGTACATTTGTGTCTAAAATTGAAGAAAATATGATTCAAAATCCATAAATATGTCATGGTTAACTAGGAAGATGGCTTGGTGAAACTTGGCCACGTCATTCAAAGGCTTTGAAAGTTAGCAGTGAAATAGCAACTTCTGGATAAGCCAAAAAAAAAAAAAAAAAAAACAGGAGGAAAAAGGAAAAGGGCCTGATATTGAAATTGATAGAAACTGGTTGCTGCTGTACAGTATAATGCAGATTAGTTGTACTTGATAAATGTGTATTTCCTGAATTTCAAGTCCTTTCATTAGCTGCATTATTCTTATTGTAACACTTATTACAGTAACGTTAACCTTCATTTAACTGACATTTATTTATCATGAACCTCAGCATTAATACACCATAAGTAACATTAACAAAGTAACTAAAACCTGCATTACCCAATGCTCATACAATCAATGAACACAATTAAGACCATACTGACATAATTAAAATTAAGTCCAATATGAAGCACCTCCTTAATTATAATGATTGCGGTTGTTAACTGCCAAAAAATTCAAAACTGAGCCTGAAAAGCAAATTCTAATATGTATACCTGATTTCACCTGAGTTCACTTATCAAGATTTTGTAAATTCTTCTTATTTGAGTCATGAACTGAATAGTCTATGCAGATTTATTCTAGTTAACATTTAAACAAGCGTCATTTGATATATGGGTTAACTTACTCTGTTCCTTTGTTAGGATTACTGATGGTTTAATAATGCTAAGTTTGTTAATGTTAATTTGTGCAATAAATAATGTAAAGCTTATCTTAATTTAAAACTTTACCCGTGTAACATGGAGAAATGGATTAAATTCTTCCTGCATGCATTGGTCTGTGATCACCTGATATGATTTTGCTTTATAAATAATGATTGTACTGTTAAAGTGGTTTGTTAGCAAAAAAAGAGAATAATGTGATACATTTTTATTACACTGACCATCATTTACTCCTAAAGCTGTTGATCTAAATGAGTTTTACACCTCATTTAGATCAACATTATGGTGTACATCAAAATGAGGTGTAAAACTCATCAAGCAAAGAGATTTCCCCAACAGGTATGTGTGTGTGTGTGTGTGTGTGTGTGAGAGAGAGAGAGAGAGAGAGAGAGAGCTGTAGCCATGCACAGACCTGGAGTGGCCTTTATTTCAACGCCTCTAAGAAGTCAGTACAACGTATCTGCCCGTCGGGACTCCATAGGAAGAGCACTCAGCTGGAATTATAAGTATGTACACTCAGGAATGGACTCTGCTTCCTCTAATTCATTTCCCACCTGTGGAGTTCGAAGGTCCAACATGTTCTCCGCTGGGGAACTCAGAACATTAAGAAATTCTCCAGAGACTCAATAATGAATAGTACAGGCTTGGAGAGCAAACCTGCTGGCTTCCTAATGGACAGGACCTGAGAGAAAACAGCTGGATTGTAAAGGCTGAGAACCTCTCACCCTTGACAATTGTACATGGGCTTTTTTTTTTTTTTTTTTTTTGGTTTGTTTTGTTTTTGGTTTTTGGCCCACTGCCATTAAAGGTCCTTGACTCACCTTCTGACAGGAAGTCATTTGTAGTCTGCCTGATTCTCAAGTCCCATAATTCCATTTTTGGCCAAGTTCATTCTTTTTGGTGAGGCCGAATGTTTTAAAAAAAGAGCATCGCAAGTGAACAGTTAGTGCAGCCTAGAAGAATGAAGTGATGCTTTATGCAAGCAATACATTTCAGTGTGTATTATAAAATGCAGCAGATTAATCCAAAGGCCTCATTATCTTCTAAAAGAAAAAAAGCAAGAGACTTGTAGCTGAAAACACGTCTAGGCTTAAAGCACAGAACATACACATACGTGCGCACTTGACCTCTAATCCACATTACTGTATCAGACGTATTACACCAAACCACTCAGGATTTAACCTGCTTAACCGACTTGGATTTTTTTTCTGTTATTTATTTATTTATTTTCCCACATGGATGCTTGACTTGCGAAAAGCTCCTGGGATGTTTAGTAGGAGAGGTAGGGGATTTACTGGGAGAGGCTTTATCTTTATTAAAAAAAATAAATAAATAAATAAATAAATGATGTAAATCACTCTCTAAAAAAAATCTCCTAACAGATGCTTTTTTGCTCTTCTGTTTTTTCTTCCTCTGATCTGGCAGCTGCAAAGCCCTTTTAGCATGGGATTGAGAGCACAATGCCACCTGTGTCGAAAGGGAACATCTAAATTAATCTGGTTGTATACAAAAGGAGTTCAGGATGCTCTTACAAATAAATCTACTGACCAGATTGCTGTCTGTCTACCGGTAGAAAGACTTGTAGTGTCGAGATTGAACAGGAGGGATTTTTCTTTTCTTAATCCAAGTTCAGAGTGACCTGGACAATGAATAGTCTGCAGATCATGTACTTAATTAGGCATAGTAACTCAGTCCTACGCTTCCAAGCTTGGAATGTCTACCAGTTAGAATCCATATACAGTATATTATACACAATACTGTAACCGGTTCATGAGTGAGTGTGGTAGTCTGTGGAAAACGGGTCAGATGTTTCAGCCTGTTTTAAGAAACCATGAATATGTATCTAACAAAAACAATTGGCCTCATTTATCAATCCTTTGGCAAAGTTGTGTAGAAATGTTTGCGTAAGACAAACCGAACAAAAATTTCCCCCAAAACTCCACGAAAGTTCAAGAGCACACACAGCTATGAGCACGAAATGAACAATCAGCGGAAAGGCTGAAAGGCAAACGTTGAAATGATTTTGAATCACTTCTATGTCAGTAACAATATTTAATAATATATACAGCAATATCAGTAATAAAAAGCAAGCCCTAAATCTTCTGCCAGTTGTTTATCTTCCTTTTGTTTATGCCTTACAGCTCTTTTGTTAGAATTGAATGATTAGTTTTGTTTGTATTAATTTTTGGGTTCATTTTGGCCCACTTTCTTTATTTTTTATGCGCTTTAATGAAGGGAAACACACTTTTCATGATGGTATTCTTAGCTCCTAGTGAACTAGCATGAGGATGTATAATTTGCTCTGGATAAAAGCTTCTGCTACATGCTGTAAACATAATAAAAAAAAATGTAAACTTAACAGTATATTCCATATATAACAGTGCAGTAATCTATGCAAAATTAACATACATTTACACGCACCCAGGAGCAGGAGTAGAATACACGTTTTTCCAAAATTACAGGATTTTCATTAATACCAAAGTTCTTGTGTAAACGCTCATAAGAACAATTTATGAATAAATCCATTCACGTCCAGCTTGATAAATGAAGCCCATTGTTTGTATTTACTTTTTAATCCTACACTATCTACCAGCAAGGATCATATTGTGTAACGAGCAGAGGCAGTTTGAGGGACAGTGGGACCCCAGGCAGGAAACAGAAGGGGCCCTGCTGGCATTTTTTCCCTTATTATTGCTATTTCATGCCTTTATACAGAATCAGACATCCACAAAAAAAGTATTTCACAATGTAAGCTTTAGTTTTATTTTCATAAGTTTAGGTTCATAGAAAAATACAATGCATGAGACAACTTTATGAACTACCTACATTCATATAAAAAAAAAAAAACAACACTATATTGGCAAGATTATGTGGACACCTGACCATCACACCAATATGTGGTTCTTTCCCTAAACTGTTGCCAAAAAGTTGGAAGCAGACATTTGTCTAGAACGTCTTTGTATGCTATAGCATTACAGTTTCCGTGGCAATGCTCCAGGTATCCACATGCTTTTAGCCATATAGTGTAACAGTCGGAAAGTGTTCATGTTATATCCTGCATGCTAGCTGTGGTGCTAGATTAAGCTTCAATAAACCTTCACTTGAGCCACAATGGAACACATTTGATGAAGTGTTATCTCTTAGGACCAAGCTAACAAGAACATTTGAGCCAAATGACTAATTCTGCCAAGAAAGCTGGCTAAATAATTACCATTATGTGAAATGGGGCACCAACTCCTAGCTAGTAGCTTGCTTGACAAAACGATGTTGAGCTAGCGTTTATTGGCTTAGACAACAGTTGTCATCCGTAATTATTTTGTTATTAGATTATCTCCACCATTTACCACAGCTCTGCTTCCTCTTTTCCTCTTCTTTTTGTTTTCTCTTTCTTTTCTGGCTTCCAGACAGGCAAGTTCTCTTTGTTTTGAAAAGGGCAACAATTTAAAATAAACTTTCTTCAGATCTTCACAATTCATTGCTGCCTGACTTCCAACTCTGAAGGGCCTGAAGAATTTGTGGCTGCTACACTGATATTACATTTCTGCTACTATTCACACATTGTGCGGTTGAAGTGATTTCTTGAGTCGCTTTTCTATGTGAAAGGAGCATTGGGTTAAAGTGGTACCACAGTCTGTTACAGAAAGTATTAGCACCTGTGGTGAATCTGGTTCAAGTGTTATTCTTTTAAGCAGCTCAGAACGAAGTGGCACGATTCCTATATTTAGACTTTTTAAGACATATAAGACATTTTTCTTCAATTAACTTCACACCTGATCTAAACTATCATCTTCACTGGTATAGTTCTACATCATTATTGGTATGTTTACTTACTCATTTTTAATTTATTGATTCACTTTTTTTTTTCCATTTTTGTATATATATTCTGTATAGGTATATATTTATTTTATTTTCTTCTTTCTTTCTTTCTTTCTTGAGAGCAATTGTAACATGGCAAAGCAATTTCCCCCTGGGATGAATAAAGTTCTTTGAATCTTGAATCGTGAATCTTGAATAATAGCTGCAGACCATACAGATTATAATATTATGATGAAGCAGGATACCTCTGCGAATTTATAATTACTTCACCATTCCAGGAGTTGTGAATACATACGAACCAAAAGAACCCTAATCTAAATGAAACAAAACAAAACTCTGACTGATTGTGAACATTTTCCTTGAACTGAATACTAACCAGTCATGTGGAAGAATAATGAGAGAAACCCACATGGTTTGGCACTGGATTCCTAACCTTGGCAAATTTCAAATTACATGTTGTCAGTGGAAGTATTTCTGCTGTAATTTGATGGGTCTGTTTCATAAAGTTCAAACTCATTTAGCCTACTTCTCCTTCAGCTGATGGATTTGAGTGCACCATTGGTATGAGGTGATCTTTATTTAAAAGTAAGTCTAAGCTGATTGATTTAAAATGATTGGCTGTTATTCCTACTTACGTATTGTTTACAGAGACATTATTTGACGGTGCATTATTTATAGAAAAAAAAGGATGAGAAGGAAAAAAAAGTATAATTTTTTTTCTTTTTACGACATCTGCCATATCGATGTGCACTCCCAGACGTGTGGCATCTGGCAGCATGACATGGACTTATGGCTTGTTTTAACCTTTTTGCACCTCCAAAATATTGCAACAACAAATATTTGCCCTCACAGCATCAGGCCAGGGGAAAGGCATCTGTTCAGAGATGCTCAATGGCCTGATCCTGATCTGCAGTGGTGGGTCCAAATTCCCGACAACAGCTGTACAGAGGTCAGGATTTAACAGAGAGTTCACTGATGAAATCGCAGACAGTATGGTTTGATTAGTGACCTTAGCTCCTGTAAGTAATAAGAGGTAAATTTGCAAAAACAGGCTGAGGGTAATGCGATTTTAATAAGGTTTAATATTCCATCTTAATCACAGTTTCCTATGATAATAACATTAAAGTGACTTTTAAACATTTTTTTTATACCCTAATGCTGATGAATTCTTGAATCTGATTGGCCAGAAGGTGTTGATTAATTTTCTACAATGGCAGCTCTGACAATAGTGCCAGCTGTAACGCATATTGTATATTTATATTACTGCACTCTTTCTAATATGTTATAATTTCTATAGTAATAACTCATTCACATGGACTTGTATGACACTCTACACAAACTAATAATAAAGGAATTACGTATTGTGCAGCTATTTGTAAGGAGATGTGTATTTAACATTTACAGAAGGAGCCTACAGTGTCAGCAGTTCGCAAGTTTTCTGCCACAGGAAAGTCTTCAGAACGGAGGACTTGATGTTTTCCAGTTTTTAGGTAACATAAATTTTTTGAGAGAGAAAAAAGAGAGGGAACGACTAGTTATAGCAGCTATAATGTAAGTGATAACAGGAACTAATTTGTTTCATTAAATATAACTTAAAAACTGAGAAAAATGCAATTGCAATGCGATTCTTTAATTAATAAAAAAAATGTGATTGTTGGCAAATTGCTGTGGTAGAAGAGGAATAAAAATACTTCAGGACATGCTGTAATCAGAAAATAATCAACTTCAGAGTGGTAACAGTACTTTGCATCAGGACGCATCAAACCACCCCATCATGGATTATTTTCCCATAACAGCACACCTCTGTTAAGTATTTTATTCCTTACTAATCCTTGCTTGTTATCTGCAAAAGGAAGATGTACAGTAAAGTTACAGTCATGTCATGTTTCGACAGGTTTGCTCTCTCTCTCTCTCTCTCTCTCTAATATATATATATATATAAAATGTATGTGTGTGTATATATACAGCCAGGTCCGGAAGTATTTGGACAATGACAGTTTTTGTGATTTTGCCTTTATACACCACCACAATGGATTTGATATAAAACAATCAAGATGTGATCGAAGTGTAGA
>CM075007.1:4825180-4872680 GCA_037576675.1 Pangasius sanitwongsei
TAATTCCTAAATGGTAAATGCCATATTTTTGTGGAACCTCTTAAAATAAAGCTGAAAGTCTACACTTCCATCACATCCTGATTGTTTTATATCAAATCCATTGTGGTGGTGTATAAAGGCAAAATCACAAAAACTCTGTCACTGTCCAAATGCTTCTGGACATTACTATATATATATATATATATATATATATATATATATACACACACATAGATATAGATATAACCATACATACATACACGTACCTGAGAGTTGTAATATGTTACTTTAAACCTATTTGTTCCTTATTTGTGTGAATGTTTTCTTTAGGTCAGTATCCTAGAGGAAGATATATCCTGTATATCTTGTATATATGCTCTCATAGCTATTTGCATGAGTCATAGGAAAGGTTATATAGGTTAGGGTAAGGTGGGTTGTTAGTATTCATAATTTTATTCGTAAGCGATCATATTAAATCCAACCACATACAGTATCTCTTGTTAGTGTAAATTTTTCGAGTTCATTATCATACTTTAAAAAGTACAGGAAAAAAAAAAGAATTAATTTATTAGGCTATTACTAGCTAGAAATCTCTTCCACATTACCCACAACTGGTGATCGAAAGTTTCTAAACCAACTCGAAGACAGTGGTTGGAGGATGCTAACCGTCGTGGTTGGGCAGTCTTCACCAAGCTCTTCAGAGAGTCTGCCAAACCAAATAATCCAGGCGAGTAAAATTAACTGAACGCTGATGTGCCAGACCTCAGCTTCTGCGCTGGAACGCAAGAAACTCTCCTGGGGAACATGATAGCCTCCAATGCCTCCTACCAGTCCCACCCATTGCACACACGGCCCCCATGACCTGTCTTTATGCGAAACTCCTGCCCTGCTCTCATCATTGCAAAAGCCTCGTCCTGACCATTGGGAGACAAAGAAATGAGTCGTTCCAAGAAAAAGATCTTCAGGCTTTTTATTTTTACAGGACCTGCACAGAATGGGCCTCCAGTAGTCGATACTTATTTTTATAATTTCGTGGCTTCGTGAGGCCCGAGTCTACACTCATATCGCATGTTTATGCAGCGGGGAGGCGGGGATGATGGACGAGCACAGAAAGTGTTGGGGTTTGAATTGAGCCTGTGGTAGCGCCGACACATCTCACCACACTTTTGGTTGGCTGCGATGGACACCTATGGGTTTACACAGCGTGCTGCATATTTGAGCGTGGTTTGCATCCAGGAATACAAAATGGTCACTAATGTATAATCTTTCTCCTGTGGGCTGGCAAGCACAAAGCTATCATGTTGCTAAATCTCAGCTGTTCTAATCCTGCTATGAAGTCGCATTCTATGGTTTATACACCAAACATTATATATATAGGTAGATATAGTACGAATGCCAGAAATTGTCAAAAAGAAAAATTCTATTTTATGTTAATGAACATTCTGAGCAAATAACAGATTACACAAATCAAATCAGTGCATTGTGAGATTAGATTAGGTCTATTAAAAATGCCATTATTCTCATGTCTTCCAAGTTTTGAGGGGAAAAAAAATGAAAACTGATGGAAAGAAGCTGAGTGGCCTTTATGACTTAATAGCAAGTTTACACACAGTTGTGGCCTCGAAATCTTTATCTCCTGACATAAAATATGGTTGATTGTCTGAAAATCTGCCCACTGAGCCATGGT
The DNA here is from genome assembly GCA_037576675.1 of Pangasius sanitwongsei. NCBI lineage: Eukaryota > Metazoa > Chordata > Actinopteri > Siluriformes > Pangasiidae > Pangasius > Pangasius sanitwongsei. Next base: position 4,826,847 of record CM075007.1, read on the forward strand.
TCCTGTGTCCTTCCCTCCCCAGTTGTCTCCACAGGTATTTTGAGGGGAATGTCCCAATGCGGGAACTGGAAAAAAAAATACATTTTAAATTGTATGGATTTTCAGCCATGACCAAATAAATCTCTTCAATCTTTTTTTTCCAGCGGGTTAAAATCTTCTCAGCTGACATATAATTTCAGCTGTGGTCCTTTTGAAAGCCGTTTGGCGGCTTGGCTGACATTTGACAAACCTGTGTGGAGTTGACGCTGCTGGTCTGTGGTCTACCTTATTTGAAGCCAGCCTGCTCACGCTGTGCATAAAAAAGAAGATGGGTTTGGCTTTGCGTTGGGAGAAACATCGCCACGTGAACACCGAGGCTCCTGGAGGGAAAGAGATAGGACTCTACTTACTTCAGTTTACTTTTCCCATGTGGTGCTTGGTGTAGGTGGAGATGTGGGTACTGAGACTTGACATGCAGCATCAGGAGGAGATTCTTAAATATAGTAGTGTGGTATCCATAGGTTTGTGCTCTAAGAGTAATAAGGATGTGGGTGTACTTTTAAGCATTAAACAAACACTTGCACAACTTCATCAGGTTTTGATAGACCGTGATCCTAGAACAGCAGACTTACTTTGATTAGTTTGATTAATTGGATCCTGTATAAGCACACTGCATTAGTACTTTATATAATACATGTACACTTTCATATACTGTATTTAATCAGTAGTCACACTCTGGCCTGATGATCTGATCTGCAACCAGACACTGCCTCACTCCAGTGCATCTCAAACGTATGCCAGAGAAGGTCTCTCAGACACATCCGGTAATTAAAAGAAATAAAACACACACATGCATGCAAAAAAGAGCAGCTTGCTTACTCCGACTTAATTTGCGCACACCAACAAAAATGGAAAACAGACATTCAGTGGGCCCTCCGACTCCTGTGCACATTAGAGTCAGTCAAGTGTGGCAAATCTAATTGGAATATATGAATGTTCCCTTTGTGTGTTGCTCCTAGCCCACTTGGCAATGAGCAGGAATCAGCTTGATACTGAATTTCCCTGGTTACAGTTTGAAGGGTAAAACCTGATGAAAAGCATTTTGTGTGTGTGTGAGTGTGTGTGTGTGTGTGTGTGGTGCATATGTTGGTGTTTTCTGCTGCGTTGGCTTCCAAATTAATTGTAGCTGAGAGATTATACAAACAACAGAGCAAATATTGGAATATGAATGTGCACTCACGTACAGTGCTTGCTATCAATTGTATAAACTCTGCATGTTATCATTTCAACTGATTCCTGAACCCTGAATCTGATGATAAACCGAATTTCCCAAACCCCAAAGTACAGGGAAGCTCACTTTCCTCATGCTGCTTTTTTCCCAGCATATTAAAAGCAAATATAGATGAATTTGGGAGTATGCATTTGCTTTGGCATGTACTTTTTTTCCATCATTTTTAATCATTAATCCTAAATAAACCTCAATTTATTACTCACCTCACTATATCACCTCATTCAGGCTGGCAATAAGACCAAAGTAAAAACAACTATTTTGACCATAATTTTCTTTTTCCAATCTGAAATGACACCATTTCTGTCAAACAGAAAGGAGAACCATCGGCTCACGGTTACATGAAGAGCTTCTGGCTCCAAATCGTTGCTTCTGAGGCATGGCAGCGTGAGCAGGTTGACTTGAAAAGCGCCAGATTCCCAGAGTATAAATGGCTGGAGCCCTCTCAGTAGCTCCGCTAACAAAAATAAAAGCGCTCGCCTTTAAGGTGACGTTTGCAATTTACGAGTATTTGTGTCTATAAAGTGTATTGCTTGGCTCTTGTTTCCTCCGGGCAAGAACAATACGTCAGGTCTGCTTGGGACAGTTGGAAATACTGGAGACACACACACACACACACGCACACACGCACACACTACTTTCCTCACTTTACATTTCACATTTCTCCATGTAAGGGCTATCTCATCAATGTGCCTTATTATCTTTTACATTTTTAAAACATTCTTTTACATTCATAAAATAATATATTTTTATTAAATACTTTTAAATTAAATAATATAAATAATTCATATTTTTTATTTAAAAGCCAACAATTAAAACTAGTTGGGCAAGGTTAGCAGTTGTAGCTTCTCTTAATGTCTAGGAAATGCAACAAAACCACTCTTGCTTATTTGAATTCTTCTCAATTTTGTGTAAGATCAGACTGGCCTTTTAAATGTCAAAACTATATGTTATCTGTAATTGTGAAAAACTGCATCATGACTCAACGGAATTGAACTAAACATACAATCAATTTCTATAAAGGAGTAATTGGGAGTGTGGGGAACAAATGGAGATCTAATCACCTTCTAGATGATGCAGGACTGGTGGTGTGCCACGTTACAGCAGTGTTTCTGCGAACAATAATGTGACCCTTGCCTTTCTTCTGTTTTTTTTTCTCCCCTCCCTCTCCATTAACAAGCCAATGACTGATTAGGCTTATGGTGTAAAGGTAATGGTAAGAAGGTAGGCTCTTCATCATATATAACAACATGATGACCAGAAATTACAAAAGTGCGCCATGACCCGAGAATTGCAGGCCAGTTGACTTAATGAAATGGTAATGACGTGCAATCACTTTTAGACATTTCAGTGCTTTTAGGTTTACTTCAGCAGACTCCCTTGATACTTTTTTTGATAATGAGTCTGCAGCACTATTAAGAGTTAATCAAGGCTACAGGAAGAATCTGGCTGGGAAAAACATAAAACAACAACTAGGAGTCAATGGGAAAACTAACAGACCAGTAATGGCCATTTGTAAGCACAAAATAAATTGTTGATGTGATATGAAGTGAGGTTAGCCGAAAGAGAATGTTAATAGCTTGATTCTTTGTCTGGCGCTCGGCAAGAAACTTCATCTTTGCTGGCCCTTCCTGCTTGGAGCAAAAGGAAGAGAAAACATTCTTCTGTGCTGCTCATAAAAGTGGTGATTAATGTAGAGAGCAAATAAACAGAAATTTGACATCCTCATGAAAGAGGAGGCCTCACTGCAAAATGGAGGGGAAGAGGAACAATGTAGCATGCGGAGCCATTTTGGCGCTGCCAAGCAAAGTTTTGACGTGCCGTGTTGGGCCGCAGATGCCATGGCAACATGTTCTGATGGTGAGTTTATTTCTCTGAGCCCTGGTGGAATATTAATCACTGAGTAGCAGGTCCTGCCAAGAAGCATCTGAAAGGGGCAAAAGTCCCCAACCCCCCCAGACAGAAATCTAGTGCCCAATAATGCCTAATGGACCACATGCTTTTTCATCAAGTCCATTTAAACAGCTTGTATTAGTCTAATACCATTATCAGCAGCTGCTAGTGAAGAGAATATATTTGTGCAACTCTTACACAGGAATCAGCTGATGTAGAAAGTGACACTATACATGCTAGTTTATGTATTTATTTTTTCAAATCTTTTTCAAACTGATGATGACGAATGCAGCGGCTAATGATTTTGACAATGGTTTTAGTTTTCCGAAGGGGTTCTACTCGGAACTCTCTCAGAAATAATGATTCTTCAATTGTAGAGTTCTAAATAAAAGCTTTATTACCCCAAAAGGATAAGCCAAAAAGTCTTTGGGGTTCTATTTTTTTCCCTAAGAGTGTAGACAACTGCGCCTATGACAATTTTCAAACAAATTTCAATTAAATCCTGAAAAGCATCGATAAACTGTGTATAGCTTCTAACAGCCACTTAAATTGCTCTTTTAACATTTGAATAATTGTAGTACTTCAGACCATCACACTCAGATGTGTTCCTTCCCCAACCTGTTGCCACAAAGTTTGAAGGACACAATTGTATAGAATGTCCTTGTTTGCCGTCGCATTACAATTTTCCTTCGCTGGAAATAAGAGGCTCAAACGTGTTCCAGCATGACGATGCCCCTATGCACAAAGCGAGCTCCATGAAGACATGGTGTGTTAAGGTTGGAGTGGAAGAACTCGAGTGTCCTGCACAGAGCCCTGACCTCAACCCCACTGAACACCTTTGGGATGAACTGGAACCTCCATCAGCGCCTGATCTCACTAATGCTCTTGTAGCTGAATGAACACAAATCCCCACAGCCACGCTCCAACATCTAGTGGAAAGCCTTCCCTTATAACAGCAAAGAGACTAAATCTGGAATGGGATGTTCAGCAAGCACATATGAGTGGTCAGGTGTCCACAAACTTTTGACTAAAGGAATATCATGATGTTATAGCTGTAAGTCAGTCATTTTGGGTTTTTAAGTTTGGGTCCAAAATTTAGTCCAAGAACTGGACTCATTTCATCAGTTATGAAAAAGTAATATTTTACTCCATTTATATTATCATTTGAGAAAAACTACTATATAAATCTGCAACAAGTATGTTTAAACTGCTGGAGAAATCCTCACAAACACAAAATGCATCTTAATACTCTATTTACACACAACTACCTTCATTTGTTTCAACGGCATACAGTGGTAACACATGTAGGCACCTAATGATTCACATTAAATAAAATTTACAGCACTTAGCAGCCACTCCTATCCAAAGCAACTTATAGAAGTGTTTTGTAGACTATAAAAAACATATATTCATGCTAGTTAAATAGATCAGGGTCTAAGAATATTATCAAGCTAGAACCCTGTTAGAGAGGAGTTTGTACAATGAGACGATACAGGAACAAAAACAGTACGAGACAAGGTTTTTTTTTTCCCTTTTAATTAGTGCTCATTCAAGTGCTTGGTGACGAGGTAGACAGTGAAGACAGTCATTGACTTAGCTGTATGTGCAACCATGGGAAGTTCATTACATCAACTGAGTGTCAGGACATAGAAGAGTCTTGATATCTAATTTTTGTCTTGAGAGATGATGGGTCCAGTTGAGCCATGCTAATGTGGTAGCCTTCAGGTCGTGGTTGGTCCATTTTTGGGTTTGTAGGCAAGCATCAGTGTTTTAAATGTGATGCGGGCAGCTACAGGAAGCCAGTAGAGAGAACATGGTAATGCAAGGAAGAACTTTAGGAGCAGTATTATGGATCAGTTGCAGGTAAGACCTGCCTGAAGTGAGTTGCAATAGTCCAATCTCAAGATGACCAGGGACTACACAAGCACCTGAGTGGCCTCTGTGGATAGATGTGGCTGGGTCCTCCTGATGTTGTAAAGGACAAACCTGCATAAGTCAGGTTATCAATATGAGGAGAGAGGATATTTGGTTGTCCAGAACAATGCCAAGGTTGCATGCATTGTCAGATATTGTGTTCTGGGATTTCTTCAAGGAGATCACAAGCTCATGATATGGGGTATAGAGTAAACCAAGGTTAGACTTGGTTGAATGGCTGAATACTGAATAAACAAATACTTTTTTATTTATTTATTTTTATAAAGACTACATCTAGAAAAGACTCATGGGATACAATGGTGCTGTGTCACAGTGGTTCTAAAGGTGTGGCCTGGGGACCATTGAGGGGTTCTTGGAGTGTCTGTGATTTTATAAATTATTTGTTAAAGTGATAGAAATCACAAGCCACCATTATCAGTGTTATTATATTGCATACTTGTTATTATATAATTATAATATATTATAGTTATTAGCCCGTTTGAGTGATCAGCTGAATTGAATGGCTTGAATCCAAACCTTGGAAATTAAAATCAACTTGGACCTAATGTGTTCTGCCAGTGGAATTGGGCCCAATGCCACATTAAAGTTTACGGTTCTGTTTCAGACTAAGTCTACTTACTTCCAGCAAAATATTTGAAACAACTAACCAAACTTTTTAAGCTGTCCAGCTGGATATTTAGCTGGGCATTTTCCTTTGAAACGTCTCTGTGGCCAGAGAATGAATTTCAAAAATTATTTTGCAAGAACTGAATTATTCACCTGCATAACAGGTGTAACAGAATAGACACCCCTTTAGTCTAGTTATTAAACATTTACTCCATTAGCATATTAACTAACTTGAATAACTTTTATATCTAATGTAAGAGAGCGATATTCCATACGTTTGCATTTTATACACTTGATTTTTGCTAATAAAACAGTCAATTAATAAATTGCACTTGCCAGTCATGCATTAATGTAGCATCTCTGTCCATTTCCATCATGAACTGCACTTCCCAGAATTCCATGCCGTCACTGACTACTTCCACAACAAACTCCCATTTCCCAGAATTCACAGCCACTTAATGAATTACAAACTCTGCCAAATGACCAGTCACATGAAACCTACCCCAAAGACAGTCACCAGATTACTAATTCAGCACAGCTGTACACTATTAGCCACTCCCTTTAACTAAACCTAGCATAGCTCTACTGATTGGTCCAAACTGTTCTTATTGCTCTTTATTCATTTTTCCTCATTTCACTCTGTAATTTGCCTTATAATCCCAGTAGATAGTGGCAAAGACCCTACATAACATGAAAATTGTAGGTAGGGAAGCACTGTTAATTATTCTAATGCTATCCAGTGATACGTCAGTATGTATAGTATGTTTTCACATAACTTTAAAAGTGACAATTAAACAATGGTGGAAAGCGTACAAACCACACTGACTTGAGTGAAAGTACTTCTACTGTAGTAATAATTCACCTGAGTAAAAGTAAAAGTACTAATCAAGACAATTACTCAAGTAAGAGTAAATTTGTTGTCTGGTGAAAAACTTACTTTTTCTGCATTTGACAATTGACATAGGTAATCCGAAACGGTTCTTTATATGTGAGCAATGCGTTTTTGAACAATTACGTTCACTAAGTGAGCTATGCTGAAGTGAACACCACTAAGGTAATGTTAGCTGGCTTGCTAACTTAGCCAAATGCTGTTGGAGGTTCTTTAGCTAGCTAGTCATCTAGTCAGCTAGTCAGCTAGCAAAGTCATCTCATGTTCACAGTCAGCTATGTAGTGAAGATGTCCCTTACACATTATCCTGGGCGTTACCTAAAATCTGTAGCAGCACTTAGATATACTTAAAACAACAGGTAATTGTTAGCAAACGTAAGTGACATCTTTTAGCTAGATAATGGCTTGTTGGTACATGTTTCTGCAGCTGAGTTGTGAAATGAAGATTTCTCCATGTGCTTTAGCTCATGTTTTTTTCCATTAAGCTTTTTAAACTGGGCCATGGTTGCTCATCTGTCTCCACTGTCTCAGGCATTGCTGCTGCTGAGTAAGCATTTGACACCTGAAGTGACTTTTGGCAGGAAACCGCTTTGATTGGGTTTCGAAAGTGAATTATTTTAAATGTGCACATAATGTCTTTTAATTGACGTACAGTCTTCTGGGATTAAATTCACTGTTAATTATGCTAAAAAAGAAATCATGAACCATGTAAACAAGTACTGCAACAAAGACAACATAACACAGTATTAATTATATATATATATATATATATATATAAAATTCTTCTAAAAAGTAACCATATTCTGCCTTAACAATATTAAGAAACAGCATTTTTCAGCAAACTGATATTGATGTGTTGTATAACATTGTCGCTACTGCTTTCAGTAACAGTTGTTTTATTATATCAGAGATAAATTGTATAATCTGTCCTGGTACATATAAACATCTGACAAATGTGTATGATTAGGAAAAGTGTAGTGTAGTGTAGTGCACTCAGACGTCCAGACTCCACTGTAGAAGCAAGGTCAACTCGAGCAGAAGAATGGTTTGGTTCTGGTCTCTCTGTGGCCCATGACCCTTTAAGTGTAAATGAGTGCTATCTTCCATGTGTTTGACACTGTTTGTCAGAGCAGAAAACTCCCAGCGAAGCGCTCAGCACTGGGGATGTTATCCTTTCCCCAGGTTCTAATCATTTTTGGCTGCTCAACCACTTCCTGTTCGGCAACGAAACGGCTCAGGAATGCCATTCCTCTGATACGAGAGCACAGCAAAAGGGTCTACGAGGAAGTCCTCCTACAGTGCGTGTGTGTCTACGTGTGGGTGTGGGTGTGTGTATGAGAGACAGGGAAATCACACAAGAGATAGTGACACTGACATATAAATGTTTGAATAGTGATTGCCTGACTGTCGTATTCCCAAATCCCTTGGGTCAATAATTGCTTCTCTCTCTCTCTCTCTCTCTTTTGGCTTCCTCACTCTGCATATGCATAACACACACTGTAGCCCCAACCTCTTTCTCTCTCCCTCTGCTCAGGCTGGAATGCATCAAGCGACAGGGATAGCAAAGAGGACAGACTTTTCCCACATCGGAGCCATGACAGGCCGTTCGACCCTAAAAATAGTCATGTTCAGGTCACCTTTGTCCCTCCTACATATTTAACGGCTCACATCCGAGACACTACTGTCCAAGCATCCTTGCAACTCTCCCACTGACACAAGCGACCTTGGTGTCACACACATCTTACATTACTTACAACTTATTATAACTCATTATAAAACATGCTGCAGTGTTCCATCAAGAGCATCCCAGATGTTAAAATTCACTGCACCAATCCTAACACTCCCAATCTGATTTATAGAACCGCGTCATCTTAGCTGCGTCAGTGTCGTGCAAAGAAAGATCACACTGAAAGGCTTCCTGAAGCGACATGATGTCTTGGGAGGATTCAAAGCAAACACATTCTGCCCACAGAAGTCCTCCGTATGCAGTCTGCTTTCTTTTCTTTCTCAAACCTTCTTTCTTTCTCTCACTCTTCTGTCTCCCTCCACCCCCTTACTGCCATTACAGGGGTGTTGAAGTGTGTGCGGTATTCTTTCATTCTGCCTCGTCCCTTCCTGAAAAAAACAGGCTCCCCGATTGGCTCCGACAATGTTTAAATAATCAAGGAGCCACAAAAGCCTTTGAACCAGTTTCACAAGCAGAGCGAACCAGATGTGGCGTCACTTTTCCGAACGTGGAGCTCGAGTGCGAACGAGAAACGTTGAATTTTGGAACCTTTCGGGGAACAGTTTGGTTTTGTATATTTTAGTGCCGGTGTGATGGATGTAAATACACAATGCAGTGCTGGTGAAAACAAACTTGAGGCAAAAGCTGTATTAAGTAGTCCAGCGACTGTGAAACCTACAAACACTAGCACACAGACTCTTCAGATCTTCATCAGTTGCCGTGTGAACATTTTCCATGCAGACCTTTGCTTTGTTTCACCAAATCTATGCATTCCTCTACTTACGGTATCTTTCTCCCCCTCATGTGTTTGTAATTGCCCTAAATGATTACGCTTCGAAAATGTGTGCTCAACTTTTTCCACCTCCTCCTGGGTGTTGAGCAAAATGTGTACCGCTGTGAAAAATCCCTCACAAAGAGCAGCGGATCGTCCCAAAAACGATTTCATCAAATGTTTCATTTGTATTTGTGTTTGCAGGGAGGCGTATCTCGGGGTTTAATTTAACAATGATGAAAAGTGGGGGAGGCCTGCGTTGCCTGTGGCAGGCATTGAAATTGCTACGCTGGGACGTGTTTCAGCAGTGCTTTTATTTGAGGGCCTGTAACAAACTTAATTTTACAAGGTTTCCGTTCATTAAATGCTATTCAGGTGCAGCACAGACAGGAGCATGTGTGCATAAACATTAACCCACACCCATACACACACACAGAGATGTGCATGTATCAACCTTACAGTAATCAAACATATGTAGACTTTCAAATGACCTTACTGTGAATGTCCTTGGTACATAAAAAAAAGAAAGAAAGAGGGCAGCACGGTGGCAGAGTGCATATTGTTGGCACCTCACAGCCCTAGGATCGATCCTGAGCAGTAATGACTCTCTGTGTGGAGTTTCTCATGTTATCTCCATTTCCACACGGGTTTCCTCTGCGTTCTTCGGTTTGCTCCCACTGTCCAAAAACATGCTGTAGGCGCACTGGATATGATAAATTCCCCCTAAGTGTGAATGAGTGTGTGAAAGTATGTGTCCATGGTACCCTGGGTGTATCCCCACCTTGCGCCCAGTGTTCCCTGGATCCACTGCGATCCTGACCAAGATACAGCTGTTGCTAAACATGAATGACTGAATGAAAAAGTCATTTTGATTATTGGATAATGATGAGAATTCAAAGAAAGAAAAACTATACAGTTTCTAAAACCTTCACACTAATTCCTATCGGCAGGATGCACACACACACACACACACACACACACACTAAACTACTCGACTTCTGAACCATGACACGGAGAATGTTGAACCTGAAAGGAAAATAAACAGGCCACTTCTCAGCTGCTCAGTCCCGTTCCCAAGCCCTCGCCTGAGAAAATCCTCCCGAATGCTCAGGAGGAGGTTCGGTCTTACTCAAGTCCATCCTTCTCATGTTCCTGTGCCATAACATACCTTTAATCTGGGCTATTTTTAGCCATTTCCTGTCTCTTCTCACTGTGTTTGTGTGGTAAAAGAGGCAGAGAGAGAAAGAAATGTCCCAGAGGACATGCTGTTGTAGCATGGGAAAAAATGCACCTCGACTTGTAAAGGTTTTTGGGAAAGCGGGAACAATTCTGATTCGGTCTGCCTGAAATTCCCCAAGACAAAGTCACCAAGACCCACACAACATCTTGCATCTGTATCTGAATCACATTCTTTTGTGCCATTTGGTTAATGAACACTTCGTATAAATGTCATTCTGTTTTTGCTGTTTCTCAGGCTTTTGAACACGTTATAAATTAGTGATGATACACAATCCCAACAAAGACAAGAAGTTCAGTGGAATTTGCCTTGACAGAGATAGTCAACTTTCACACGTCATATGTTTATAATAAATGTGTCATGAAGTTCATGGTCTTTTCGTGTTTGCTGAAATTGAAATGGACATATTTAAATGATAACACAGTCCAGAGGACAAAAGATGAACACTAACTTTGCTATTTCTGATTATTCTGGCTATGAAGGTGAGAAAATAGCTCCTAAACTAAACTATTTTGTTGGTAATAAATGCTTAAGGTGAGGATGTGAAAACGGTTTCGTGGTGAGGCTTGGCATTCTGAACTTGGCTGCTTCTAAACAGCTGAGTAATATCAGCTGATGATGCCTGGTTTGGGAAAGAAAACCAGAAAGTGACACCCATCCAGATGAGCTGGCGTGAGTGGGCATTCACTTCAAAGAAAGCATGGTAATGAATGGTAATGTCCCGTGACTGTTATTCAAACATGGGTATAGAGGAGAGAACAAACTAGGACATAAGAGGAAATAGAGGAAAGAAGGAAGACAGAGGAACAGAGGAGAAGAGTCAGATAGGGCAGAGAGAAAGAGACGCTCTGCCAACAGATGGTAACATCCCATGAATGTTATTCAAACATGAGGGCAGAGGAGAAAGCAAACCAGGAAAGGAGAGAGTGTGAGAGAAAGATGAGCAGAGGGAAACAAGGGAAAGAAGAGAAGAGAGAGAGAGGAGGTGTCTTTACAGACGTTGGAGCCTTGCTATGCTGCTCTTGGCCGCACATTGGCCCGGTTCGGTTTGAGCCAGAGGCGTCGCGGCGCCACCTCAAAGAACGTTCCGCTCACTCGGGCGTTCTTTCGCAGCACATGGCATTGATTTGTGTAAAGCCTGGCCAATTAGGAGGCCACAATCACGCGGCATGGATCTCCTCCAACCCCTGACGGAAGAAGCTCCACACACACGATTCGCTCTCCAGAGTGTTTCCTGAGTGAGATCGTGCTTTGCTAAGGCTTTGGAGCGAAGACGAACCCAACATGCTTGGTGACGGGGATAATTAAACATCTATATAGTGCCTACATCTTTTAAAATATTAGATTAATAATACAAATACACACTAAACCACACTTAAACCTCACTCTCATATGTACCATCATTCAGTAATGTCTTTGTGTATTGTCTTTTGCCTTTACTGAATAAAAGCATTTAGTTTCTCAGTCTCAACTGACCGGATTTGAATATTTTCTGACTTGTTGCTGAATAAATGAGTCTTACCAAATTCATTATGCGATCCTTTGATAGCAACACAGCAAAGCAATGACAACAAATACATTTCCTAATACCAGAAATAGTTTCTCACACTCCCTGCCGACTACTTAATATGCCTGTGAAGGTTATTTTGTTGTCCAGTTGTTCGTTCAGCTGTCCCAGTTAGGAAAGGGTTTCATTCTGGACTCTGGGAAGTTGGAGAATGGAATGTTTGGCAGTGTACACTTCAGGATGCTAGTGGGTTGGTAATCCAGGAGTTTCTCCACAGCAGGTTGCTCCAACACACCAGATTTAGATCCATTTCAGGGAAAAAGGAGCACATGTTTCAAAGGTCTGTCCATCTATGTATTTCTCCTGGTGAGTCACAGAACCACAGAGATATGCTAAATTGAAATTTCCTCCTGGGGTAATGACAGAAGCCTGATTCAGACCCAGAATTGGAACTAATTTGTATAAAGCCCGCTCGTAAAGTCACTATTGCTTGGTATTTGATTTATATTGTGCTGTCTGGTTGAGTTTCACTTTACTCTACAAGCCCACACACACACACACACACACACACACACAAATGTGCTACATCACACATTTAATTGCTCCCTAGTAGTGTCATTTGTTATCAAATACTGTACATAAAAAGAATCCCTGAATGCTTACAGTTTTACTTCCCTGAATGCTTACAGTTTTATAGTCTCATAGAAAAGTGTATTAGTAAGGTGTTGGGCCATTAGGAACTCCAAGAACAGCTTCAATGCCTTGGCATAGATTTTTACATCTCTGGAACTGTACTTGAAGAATGATAGCTATACTTCCAAAAGATATTCCCCCAGTTGGTGTTTTAATGGCGATGGTAGAGAACGCTATCTAACATGTTGCTCCAAAATCTCCCATAGACTATCAACTGAATTGAGATCTGGTGACTGTGAAGGCCATAGCATAAGATTTACACCATTTTCATCCCCATTAAATTATTCAGTGAGCCTCATGTCTTATGGATGGGGGCGGGGTCATTCTGGGAATCCAAACATAGTCACAGTCACACTTGCACACACTCAAATGAAGAAGAAGCAACAACTTTATTGTCATTGTAACATGTACAACCAAATTTCATATGTTTAAAAGTGAATTTGAATTTTGCCATTTAGAATTACACACAATGTGTCTGTCAAGCATCCATGCTACAGGTATAATTAAGGTAACAGAGTTGTACTTTCAGAGCGACCACATTCAGTCAAAATAGCAATGAAAAAAAAAAGAATGAGAGAACTTTTCTTCTTCTCATGATCTTCAAGCCATTATAACTGCTGTAAAGGTTTTATTCATGTTTTAAGTTATTTATATGAAACATCCACATGCACTACCTATGTTTAAAAATGTACTTCAACTTAACTTTACGTGTATATGGACACGAATAGCATCACAATTTTGGACTCGCCCAAATAAAATAAAATAAATCGATCTCAAACTAAAAATTCGATTATTTTTTAGTATTTCTGCACAGATCTAAGTCTCACTACTATTATTTTAGGTATTACAACAGCACTTACAAGTAGTTCTCAGTGTTCTGCACCCAATAGAGCATATTTCAGATGTGGTGTAAAACATTTTACTGGTATTTGGGAATTTTAATTTAATTTTAATTAATATAGTTTGGTGAATATAGGTTTAATGTAATTTATCAGAATATAGTTTAATATAGTTTTAGTTAGACAAGTAAGAGCATTTTTAATCACTAATAAATTGCTGAATGGATTGCTTTCTAAAATAAGGGTTATATACAGGATCTATTGGCTGAGACTTTAAAACTCCTGGAGAAAAGTTGTATTTTTTGTCCGTTTGATTGCTCTAACTTTGAGCACCATTTCTTACTTTCCTGAGGACACAGTTACAGTAGAAACTCCACTGTAAAAAAAAAAAAAAAAAAAAAAATCATAGCCATATGTCATACTGGTTTTAATCTGTCCTCAATGGGAGAGGATGTAAAACCCTCATATGGCAATGCAAAGTCTTTCACAACAGGAAGATATTGTACGGAATCAGTCAAAGAGACAAATCCCAGACGGCCACTTTTACTGCATTAGCCTGGTGTGGACATTTTGCTGCAGTTCAGAGTGCCGCCGAAAGCGATCTAATAAAAATACAGTGAAACTGGGTGTGTAAGGGAAACCTCGGATCCCGTTTTTTCTCCCATCAATAAAGCTTTTAATGAGATAATCTCACTGTAATCAGGATGTGAAAGAGACCAGGAATGAGCTGCTGAGGTAGAAGAGGGGGGACGGAGAACGCAGATAGAGGAAGAGACAGAGAGAGGGAGGAAATGTAACATGACGAAAGGGTCTTCCAGCAGACTGCACGACGCCTCAGAGCCTCCTCTGACAAATATTCTGGCTGAGCTCTGTTTGCCTGGCACTTACTCGCCTTGCATGTCCACTGCTACAGCTACATGGGATATAAATGATGTCACCAAAAACAGGTGGAGTAGAGTCTACATTTAGATTCACCAGGGAAGTTTAAGATTACAGGTCATTTCTCAGTCATTCTCGTATCTCCTACTCAATCTAGCTCTAATTCTATTGTTCGCATACGCGCTCATAATCATTTACTTGCGTCCAACAACTATTCTGTGAAACAGCTTTACAACACCCACTTTATGAAGAAAAATAATGACCAGTGTGTTGATATTTGCTGCACATATCAGATCTCACTATTGTGAGTGAATGAGCACAGATTCCGAAATTTGTCTGCGCATTGCACGTTTTGGGATTCGTTTGTGAAAATACCAGAATTGGCATCGTCTCAGCGCATAATATCCAAAGGAAATATTTTCAGGCTGGACAAAACCTGATCGTTGAATAGGTTTCTGTTTTACAGAGGCAATTATTAAACTATATATTTCAACAAATTGGAAACAGCCATTAGAGAATGAGAAAAGCTTAACAGACCCACTGTTTTAAATATTTATATTGCAATGATTATTCCACAAAGTAGCAGGTATTTAAAAGGTATTTAAGAAATTAGTAACAAAACATTGGAATGGTTTTATTTCCTCTTGGCTCTATTCCTGCTTTGGATTTCAATATCAAAACAGGAGTCGGACATGATTCCTGGTACCACTGGTTTGCCACTATGAAATGTTTACTCTTCAGGAATGAAAAAAAAAACAGTTTTGTTCCTTGTTATATAGAAAGCCATTAAAAGGACTATTGAGATTAAAACAAACATCGGCAGCAGCCATAGAGCTCGTCGATCAAACGAGTTGGGAGACCACCAACATGTGCTTCTTGGCTGCCTTCCCTGCGTGTCCAGCTTTTGTGTGTGTATCCAGAGATCTGGTTATTTTTTCAAACTAAGAACCCCAGAGAAAGAAAGTAGAACATGTTTACCTGAATTAGAGAGGCTAATAGAGAATACTCCCTCATTTCTTTTAATACCAGCACATTTTTTTTTAAGCTGTATCTTTCATACAGTTATTTCAGATATCGAGATGCTTCAACTTCTGCTGGATTGTAGGAAAGAATAAAACTTGTCTCCTTTGACTTCTGTAAGCCATCCGAACATTAGAGGAACATAATCTTCTTGGCCTGGCCTTTCAAAACTGTGGCCTTAAACCAACATTTCTTCGTCACCCCCGCCCCATTGAGTCAACTACTAACACAGCCCCATGTCTTTCTGTGTCTTCTTTCAGTGTGTCCCTCCTCCTTTTCTTGGCCTTGGGAGCGCTTGGGATATTACTTGTGGTTCTGAAGCAAATAATCAGGAATTAAAAAATGGATTCCTTAGGCCTCACGCCTAGCAACGGGCCTTTTGCCATCTGCTCAGCCCAAAGGGGCGACCATCGCTGAGGAGCCTCTGTCACCTGTTCCTGCGCTCATCTTTGTCAATAAGATACAGATCATTTCCAAATACAAAGGTATCCATGGACGTCTCCTTCAACAGGGCCTCTTTATTTCCATATAGCCCTTCTAAAGCCTGTTAGCCTGTGTACACCTGGTAATAATTAAATGCTTGTGTGAGAAGATTTAAAACCCTTGTAACATTGTTATAGCTTATGAATATTTCAGACTCTCTAATAATCTCTCATGGATAGAGCAGTTTAGCTCTGGCTCTACTGGTTATTTCATATTTATACCTGGGAAATTGACACAAACTTATAGTAACTTATATCATTTTCAATTTCAGGATTTTCCCAAAAATTTTACATTAATCTATAATTAACATCGTAAGTAATTCACTAGTAAAGAAACAAACAAATAAATAAAGACATAAATATCTTAGTTGTTTGTACATATGTTCTTTAAAAAAAATGTCCTTGTGTACTTCATGAAGCTGGATATGATGACTCTCTCAAATAACTTAAATAATAACCTTTTTTTTTTCTTTTCTTTTCTTTTTTTTTTTTTTTTTAATACAAAGCTATATAACTATATTTGAGGGTGGTAATATTCCACAACAGGCTGGTGGAATAAATCAAATATCCACACACTAAGCACAAAATGGCTTGGGAATCCGAAAAAGGAGGAAAATAAGGTGCCTTATTATCCACTTAGTGAGAAGGTTCCCTTGGTGTTGGCGCTCTGTAACCCAGTCCTTACATATTCCGTTGTAATGAATTTTGTTTATAAAAAACATAGTAATACCACAAGCCTATCCTTTTATTTATTTATTTATTTATTTTCAATTTTATTGCTTTCATTTTTACTTTTTTCTTTTTAATAATTTTTATTTGATCCTTGAATATCTTGTTTAATTAAAATATTTATTATCGTGGAGGTCCAGTTTGGTTCCTAGTCTAGCTCCGCCAAGCGAATGCCACTGATCACTGGTAGAAGCTGTGTCCAGTTTTATTTGTTGATGTTTCCCTATCAGTAGAGCCGGTTTAGGAAGCCATGAACCATTAACTATCTAAAACACCATTTTAAAAGTGGTTTCATACATGATGTTCATTGGAATCAATGGTCACCTATTGTTTACTTAAGGGAAATGAGGCTAGCTTAGCTAGTTAACCAACAGTTTTGTCTGTGGTACATGTATTTTCATTTCAGTGTACAGTTAAATAACATACTGGTGCAAATAATGCCCTTCACTCCACTATTCATTTGTTCAACACATGTAAAACGTCATACTCTACTACATCTGTTCATATTTGTTAGTATGAACGCACGTTGGTTATGTATACTTGTCTCTGCGATATTTCATATTTGAGACACAGCTAGCGTATTTATGGTTCTTTGACCTTTTCAAGTTTTTTTTTTATGTCTTGCGTGTGTTTAAGCTGCATTTAAAAGCCCTAATGCACTGTTTCTTGGGCTGAATATTATTATTATTATTATTATTATTATAATTACGTTATGTACTCAATAGTGATTAGAGTACAGTAGTTGTTTATATAGTGTGTTATAACTTGTATAACTTTTCACATCATAGATTAAACACAATCTACTGACTTAACTATTTAACTGGCATCATTAACACTATAGTCCATATCTCTGCAGGTGAGCTGAAGTAATATTCTTCTTTCAGCTGGACACAGATAGTGACCATGTGCTTCTTTCTCGTTTTATGGTCTGGAAGTCTTTTGTGGCATTGAAGCCTAAGGGTTTGAAACATTGGCCAGCAAAGTATTAAAGCTTCCAAAATTTACAACTGCAAGAAAAAGGGCAGAAATGTGAATAAAAGGCCCACATTGTCCACAGCCCAGGTTCTGAGATTAATCATTGACCCCTTCCTGGTAGGACATGGAGACAATGGGAGGAGAAGTAGGCCAGGCTGTGTCTTTATAGCCGACAAAGGCCATCTCAGACAGCATTAAGCCATAGGGGGTGTCGTTCACCTGGGGGGGATGAACAGCTGCTGATGCCCACTCGCCCCCCTTTACTGCACCAAATCCAATCTGAAATGTAGACGGGCATCTGAAACCTTTTCCATTAACCCAGTGACTGTAGGTGCACAGCTTGTGTGGATCCTTGACTCTGGGACTCTCTGCTCATGTTACATTTATCCATATGTCCTCCAGTGGTTTAGTGTAAATGCGAAGATACAAGCTAGTAAAGACCTGAATATGTGGATGACACTTTAATGCTGTTCATTCACAAACTGAATCAGAAGTGTTGTGAAAAATGGTAGGACACTGATTTCACCACTGGGGGCACTAACATGACAAATCTTAATACACATACAGACTAAGTAACAAAAAGCATAAAACAAGTATAAGTATATAAAAAAAGAAATAGTATAATTATTAAAATCACGGTGAGAAGGGGAAACATATGAATACATCTGTAGAATTGTTTGGCTTTGTTTAGAGAAATATTCTTCTGGAAGTAACCAGTTGAGTGCAAAGGTTTACACACCCTTGGGTCAATTTATATAACAAGACATTTGCTTTTTTGGTCACACGGGTGTTTCTTAATTATCAAAAATAACACAAATAGCAAAAATTTCAAGTTCAAAAAATTTCAGAATTTAATATAAATATTATGAAATACAGTTATGAAATATTTAAATAATATGAAAGCCTTTTGTACTCAATTATTCAATTACACTCTATTAAAATGCAATATAACAACAAAATGCAACATTTTATATGCTACTGAAACTGATATTAAAATGGAAGACATAGCTACGGTTAAACACTAATTATAATTACTCAATAGTTACCCAGATATAGTTTTATTCTAAACACAAGGAAGTCAGTACTGAAGCCTGAGGCACTGTTTTCCAGTGTCTGAGTTGAAGACAACATCTCTTTCCATGGTTATCCATTTAAAAACCACTTTACGTAGTCATGTGGTTGGCAAAATGAAAGAGCTTAAAAATACCTCTAACACAACTAATTTAGGTAGAACTGAGAGATAGCTTAGCAGCCCTTTGATACATCAAATCAAAAAGAACTTTGGGTAAAGATGTGACAAGAGCCATATTGAACCCAGATGGGAGGCTGCCTCTAGTTAAAGATCTGCTCATCAGTGGAATCGGAGCAGTGCCTTTCATCTGGACTGAACTCAGGAATGTGTTCATTTAATCTACAATCAGCTCTGCAGTTTTGTGGGTGGGCAAAAAAAAAAAACAAAAACAAAACAAAACAAATGAACAATATGGGAACGTGACAGGCACCCATATGAGGATGTGGAGACCTCACCGAGAGGAAAAAGACATGAAGAGCAGTGAGGAGATGAAGCAGGGCTCAGACGCAGACAGTAAGCCAGCAAAATCCGTTCGGCTTCAACTCTAAAATGCTGCTAGTCTGGATCAAGAGCTGGTCACATCATGGGCGTGGTGGTGGCATTATATTGCTATGACAACAATTTGAGCAACTGAAGTTATCTTCATGACCACCATTTAAAAAGGAAAAACAACATGAACACTGTAGTTCTGAAATCAACATGATGTGAAATTAAATGTTGCTGTGAATCAGCGATCTGAGGAGACATTTTACTAGCAACTGCAGTTAATTAAACTGGAGAAACCCTGCTAATGCTTTAGTAAAACTTCCTTCGACCGGCTACACACTTAAACTAGACAACTATAAAGACAAAGAAGAAGGACAACATATCCGTGCTGTATTGCATGTTCTCAAATCCAGGTTCAACTTGAAAAGATAGACTTCTAAACTTGTCAACTTTACTCACAACACTCAGGGACTTGTATTTCGCTAGTTGTGGGACTCATCACAGCATTCCAATCAGACAAGATGTACTGTATGTTACACTATTTATTGCGTTATCCTTAATGTTCCCAGTCTGCTTGCACAGTGTCTGCTTATCGTCTTGTATTTTGTTGACCATTTGCATTATAACTCCTAATTTTGCACTACATGTTGTTTCACTGTTGTCACTTCCTACACCATTTTGCACCAAGGCCTTAGAGAATGTTATTTCATTCTACGGTGTACAATAAAGCTTTCTACTCTACTTGTAATTTAATCCACCATGCTTGTTATTACTTTTAAGCTCTGCATTAGGACACGCCCACATCTCATTAGGTAATGATTTGGCTCTCAAACCAACTATGTGGGCTGGTCCTTAAAGAGGGTTGCTGGTTCCTGGCTCCAGCACCAGCATCTGATCTTCAGCCCACGTTAAACTTCTCTTACTCAGACTTAAACAGTAAAGGTTGAGGAAATATAATACACAAAGGAGCCAGGCAAAGGATTTCTTGATTAAATATGAATTATTGTGAAAAAAAGTAGAGATTCAGCTCAGTAAAAAGCAAGTCCTTTAAAAAATGTTGAGTGTAAGAATGAAAACATAAATTTGTATATTACTTGAGAAATTTGCATTCCTGGGAAACATCAGATTGCAAACTTGCTTTTGACGTTCCGGGCAAGTTGTTTCCCAGGAATGCAAATTTCTCAAGTAATAAATTAAATAGTAAATTTGATAAGAAACTCCATACTACATTTATGACGTGTGAGTGTGGGAGCAAATATGTTCAAGAGGCTTTCTTTTTCTTCAAAGCAGAAACATTATTTAGTGCAATATATTTCAGTTGTGGTAAAATATTGAATGTGGCTGCACATGAATGTCGTTTTAGAAATTAAGACGTGTTTGTTCCAGATGTCAGTATCTCTTTAACTCACGTTGGTCACAGCTCTGGGGTCCCGGTTTGATCCTCATGTTAAAGGAAACACACATGTGTTTGTGTATTGTGTTTGTGTGCGATTTCTAAGAATGTGGAAAGTAACAGTATAATTCCTTATACACAAACAAGGCAAATGTTAGCTACATTCATAGATCGAAACAGAAAGAAGATGATTTGAGTGTGAACATGCTTGCAATATTAACGTTTGAAAGACAGTAATGATTCGTTTACAAACCCTGATCAGAACACTACTGTAATAATCAAATGCAATGTAATAATAAATGGAACAATGAATCCTTCATTTGATTTATTTCACTAAGAATGTGTGTGTGTGTGTGTGTGTGTGTCTCTTATAGTCATGCACTGCCCAGTAATGAAAGATTCATCAGGACATGTTTCTAAAGCAGTTACTGTCTGGAGGATCCTGGTGTAAAGAGGAAAACTGGTACAAGGAGATCTGTTCAGATGTGCATGGATGTCTGTACAGACCTCAATAAAGACCAGAAACAGGAGGCAAATTGACCCCTCAGGCAACAGAGTGCTGGACTATGGTGAGACAAAGACCGCGTTTCTTTGCGCCGAAAACAACTTGCCGCTATGCGCCAAGGGGAATTCTCTAACTGATAATAATAACAAATTACATATTCTTATTTAAGCACGTGGACTTATCTCAACTTATTCTCGACTTATTTTAGGACTGCAGCATCCATCATTTCTGTGATATCTCAGTTTAGTTTAAGCTAAATTTGTAAGTTTTCAGTGCTTATAAAGGCACCTCTGTTCATGGAGCATGAGGCGACGTGTAATTGTGCTGAGGAATGCATGACAGACTGCCATCCACAAAGAGCTCATCTGACGGGTGACAGTGCAGCACATATTTATAGAATACTGTCCTCACAATGAGAATTCATCTGCCCACGGGTTGCTACAACGCAAAATGTGAGCTTGGCTTTGTTCCGAACTGGGGAACATCGACAAACCGACGCATCTTTGGAAATGTGGCAGGCTTGAAATGGCAGGTCTAATGCAGTGTGGGGCGAATGCAAGTTGGAAAATGACACTACGACTTACTTCTGCCCTTTTTCTCCCTAGAGATATAATTCAGCTCCTCAGTCCTGAGACCAGAAACTTGGCTTTATGATGAAATGTGTTCATTGCTGCAGATTAAACAGCAAAACACATCTACTCTATCTATATTCAAACAAATATAGTGCATTGCAACAATCATTGACTTATTCTTATGTAAAAGAGGAAAATCGCTTTTCCACATCTCCGCTGTCATCATAATTGGTGCCAAATACAATGACAAACTTTTTTTTTTACATTTATGTGTGAGAATTAATGGGAAAATGTTTAAACTCGTCTCTCGTCAAAACAGTTCTGCCTGTTGTACTTGTAGTAAACTGTTAAATCTTTCTGCCCTTCAACTTATTAAGTTGTTACCAGTGAGAGAGACAAAAACATCATATTTATAGAGAAGGAATAACCATGTCATTCATTGTAATCAGTAATCATTGCTCCTTGTCGCCATTTCTGCGTGTCTTGGGGAGAGGGAAAGAAGGACGAACACGTCCCTTCAGGCAAGTGAAACCAGGCTCCAACACAAAGACTTTCCACCAGACGCAGTGAGAAACACATGAAGCGCCACATTGTGTGATCACCACAATGGACACTCTGTCACCATCGTCACCATCCGCTAATTTTATTTGCCTGCGAGGTAGTGTAGAAATTCCCCAAGAATTCCTGCCCTATGTGCATGCTTGTGTGTGTGTGTGTGCTTGAGTGACTGAATGAACAAGTATAGACCTTTACTCTGTGTGACGTTCTTACAAATTAGGTGCAACTGAGTGACCTGAGTGGAACGCATTGTCTCTGTGGCATGTCCCAGCACATGCTAGATAGATATTCACCCTGAAGAACTGTAAAAACCATTTGACAAGACTAAGGAGTCATTACATGTGGAGTAGGTCATTAAGAACATTTCCTATCTTTGTCTTACACCTACGCATACTTTTAATGTTCACACTGGAATGCACTCTAAGATACACTTCATATGTTTTTGTTCTAGTTAAGTGTAACGCACTTTTTGTATCTTTGTATGTTTCTACGTAGAACCTTTATGGCTTTGCCCGATGGGTCAAACTGAAAGGAGCCCAAATAAATAGGACCACAAAATTTGGTTTTAAAATTCAGTGGTTGCTCTGGCCTGGTTCAACTACATGAAATTTGAAATATTCGTTTAGTGCAAAACTAACAAACAAACAGATATTACACTCTGTTCTTTGGCTTGGCACTCTGGGGGAACCCTTAATCATTCTATGGAGAATTCTACAACAGTAGAGTGTTCAAAGTAAGAACCCTTAACTATCCAAAAATGGACATTCAAGAAGATACTCAAGAACCTAGTGTACAGTGTATGAATAATGTCCATAGTACACCATTTGAGACACCACTCCTGTTTCTGGATGGACAGTGGATCTCACATTTTCCTTGTTCCTTCTCCAGCTTTCCCCTGACCTAAAATTATGACCACTGTTTGTACCTGTTCCTTATGATTAGCCTGACTGTATCATTAGTATATCTATAGTGTGTCTTTTCTAGTTTCCTATTCTGGTTCGGGATGGGATTGGTTCAATCCTGAGCTTGGGTTACTTTCTGTGTGGAGTTTCTGTGCATGTTCTTCCCATATCCGCATGGGTTTCCTCTCTGTTCTTTGGTTTCCTCCCAGAAACACACCAGGAGGTGGACTGGCTAATCTAAATTGCCCCTGGGTGTGAAGATTCCACTGTGACCCTGATCAGAAAACAGGAGTTACTGAACAGTTCTGAATGAATTATTCTGGTATTCAGGTATTTTCTACAATCTCTGCCTGCCAGTTTGATGATAATGAGATTGCCTGCGTTAACAGTGTATACCTTTGTTCTAAGGTATGGTTTGGACTATGACTAGAATTTGTACTATTGTCAACATAAAACACTCATATAACACCTTTAGGCCAGGGGACCAAAGTAAGTGATAAAGAATTACAGGAGAAATCTCTGGAAATTGAAGTGATTTAGAAATGTTGGTGCTGTTGGGACAAAACTGTACATCAGATGAATGGTACAGTCCAGGATGAGGTCATCTATGACTGAACTACAGTATATGGCATATAAACTCAAGAATGTGAAACATAAATTCCACCAAATTCTCAAACTCTCATCTTGTCTAACAGTACTTTTTGGTGATCATGTGAATGCATACTTTCAGATAAAGTACCATTTGAAGGCTGTTTGATTGAAAAGCCTGAACACTACCAGCAAAGCTATAAACAATAACGTCCTGGGTTTTGAGTGTGAAACTGTTAGAGACTATAAACAAGATTCAGAGAACCGTGAAAATGCAGGAGTGAAAGTGTCATTCCAAATGAAATCATAATTTCCATTCAAACTTATCGAGAAGAACGACATGGCTCAGTTCTCTGTACTTGTAGTAAGCCAAATATTATGATCATAGATCTAATTATTTTCAATTATTAGCAACACTAAAGGACAATTTTAAATGGCTTTTAGATAAAAAAAAAAAAATATCACCGTGTTTATACTCAGTCATTCAGTGTGGCCTTGCAAAGTACCGAAAAAGAAAAGCTTCTTGCTTCTTCCAGCACAAGGATTTCATTTGAGCACTTAATCTTTGGCATCAGCCATGCTCGCAGCAACTTTAAAGTGCTGCCATGATTTAAAAAAAAAACCTAATCATATTCCCAAGAGGTCTAACTTAGTTTAGGACTTGATTTATAATCATAATCCAAAATATATATAGTACATTGAGAGTACTTAACAAAATTTTGGGCTGGTTGAAAAGGCCATGAGAAATTTATCCAGCAAATTAGGCACAAGAGCTACGTTTGTACGAAAACATGAATTCATTTTTAATTTTAGTTTTAATATTATTTTAGCTGATTATAAACTTTAAGCAATATATACACCCTGCAGAGCACAAATTTAAAGCATGTGCATTACAGTACATAAAACAGCAGCAGTTATAGGGTAATATCGCGATAAACAGAATCATATAAACTAATCACCTAGAATTTATAACAGCGCATCTAGACATTGACTCTATTCTTTGAATGAGCAGTAGAACTCTCATTGGAGACATCTGCAATGCACAGTTCATTCTGGAGATGAAGACAGTCTTACACAACAGTGCATTGTGTTGAGGAAACTATGCTGTAATAGGATTTCAGGCATCTATCTCTCCTGTGAATAAACCATAAACACGGTGCAAAGGGAAAGAAAGGAAAAGACATTATGTACACCCTTAAGCTCTGACTTCTTTTCTCTTTGTCGTCCATAAATAGTACAATATTGGTCACACATGCCTTTAAATAAGTAGACCTCTCTGTCTGTTTCGACAAAGCACATAACTCAAAAGAAGTACCTTTCAGTAGAGAATAATTTCTGCATGATTAGTTTTGTCCCTTGGAAGTTGGGCTTATCGTAAGTAAAATCGGTTCTGTTGAGTCTAAACAGCATAAAATATTTAGACCCTAGTTTTCCAAATATTAAAATGATTCCTCATTTATGTATATGCACTATTATCACTGGAACAGACTCTTGATCAGAATTAAACAACAACACCACATACCTACTGCCTATAAGAGGAGAGCTGTGAAGAGTGCTGTCGATGCTTTGTCTTACACAGACGTCGTCTGGACTTCAGTCTGGCGATCTGCATGAACAAAGATGCCCTTGTTTGTGGTATGCTGAAAACTGGAATGATGTAAGCCAGGGTTATCATTAACACTTATTTCTAATTAGCCTTATGGCTCCAGGGCATGTCCTGTACACTAAACACACTTCTCTTTTCATCGAAATTCGTTAAATGCCCACGTCACGTTGGCTTTTTGGGTGACTTCAGCTGCTATTGACTTGGCTGCTTCTGATAAGGGTCAATTATCAATCTCCTGCAAAATAACATAAAAGGCACCTTTATGTGATGTTATAATACATTTCTAAATGATTAAAGCAAAAGATCTTTGAGACAAGGGACAAAAATATATTCTGGAGAATGCGGGAAGTCTCTAATAGGAACGCAACAGTAATTCATACTTAAAGCTGTCGGGTTCAAATTGCCAAGACATTTCGTGTGCACATGTCATATACCAGTTCAGATATGTCCTACATCATGCACGTATGGCCAAAGACACACCCCAAACACTGAGCCCCGGGGATCATAACAGCAAAGCTTTTCCCCTTCAGCTGTCTTTCGGCCAGATTTCTCATAATAAGCCTCAAAAACACATGGAGCCTTGTGAACTCACTCAGACCTTCCTGATCAGCGGGCTGATGGATCATATCCTAGAGAAGCATTTGTCCTGAAACAGCACCTTGTGTTTCAGCTAGATAGCTAGCATTTACTAACTACAGGGTGTGCCAGAAATCTTCATATATAGGGGACTGTGTATGCCAGCACCATGTCGTGCGGCTGTGCCTTCATCAGTGGATGTTCGTGAATGTCCAGGTCTCGGTTGCTCCACAACACTTCTAGTCTTTTTGAATTTGTTAATAAGTTTGGCAACAGTGTCATGTGATGTGCTTGCCGTGTTTCCTATCAAAGTCCATCGCGACCTTGTCACAGCTTCCCGATCCAGCCATGAGAATGATTTCAATACGTTCTTCTTTTGTCAAAGGCGTTTTTAACGGATATCTGAAAATATATATATATATAATATAAACCAAGTATGAAAAAATTTTGGAAGACAAAAGTGTTCATTTCCCCTATGTATGGAGACTTTCGGGACATTCTGTACAGGAGATCGCTAACGTATGCTGTGAGTTGTGATTTCTGCTTTAGCAGAACAAACACACTGAGACTGTGGCATTACTAATCAGGTCTGTGGTTCACAAATCCAGTGCTGCAGGACCACAATAAAGCACAAAACAGTCCACGTTAGCACACTAACTAAAACACACTTGCTTTTGTTAAACAATAGAGGTTTTGATTTTACTTTTTGCTTTTAGGTTTCTGTTTTTAGTCTCATAGCACTTATGTAATATTTCCAAAACTTCAAGAATGATGGCAGATATAATTATATCTTCTGGTTTGGGCCATGTCCCAAATGACACACTACCATATTATGTAGTATGCCAGTACATCAATGGCATCCCTAGTAATTAGGAATCCTAGTTAGGGCACAAAATGCAGTTTGTGATACATCCCTGAATTCTGATTGAACATTTAATCTGTGCAGTGGAGAAGGACACAGCACAATCCATGTAGTGAAAATACTAACCACTTTGCAATAGCATTTTTCTACCAGAGATTCCAAAATCTTGCATCCTGTAGCTTTAAATCAGGAATAAATGATTCATGATGTTTTACAGTAGTAATGTTCTGATACCCAAGCATGTTGCTTTAAAGGTACACAAAGTAATATGTTTAGGCTTCTATGCTTTTATTGCATGTCACTTCCTTCCTGCAATAAGGATTCACTGCTGATCCAGAAGCCACCGCGCCTCATCCCAATTGGAATCCAGCCCGGATATTACAACACTCACACTCACCTGACTTCTACCACACCTACTTCCTGTTTTCTCCTAATCACTCTGTCTATTTAAACTGCTCATTCTGATACACACTCTTCGAGAGGTTTTGCCATCTTTTCTGTTTGCAGTTTTTTCCCCCTGGTTTTGACCTTCCTTCTCTTCTGTATTTTTGGTCCTATATTTCCTGTCTGTCTGCATGAGCATTTGACTATTTGTCTGTTTTGACCATGGTTCTGCCTGTCAATTAGGATTTTAATAAAGATTAAACTCATGCTTACATCCACATTCCTCTGATTTGTGATGGAAATACCGTTGCTTGTTATGCCCTGACTCTTTTTCTTTAGGTAATATTCCTTTTTCTGCTCATCAAGTTTTGATGGAAATTTCTGCTTAGTGTGTCTCTAAGTATATATATATATATATATAGTATGTGGTCTTCTAGTTTCCCTACATGTCTCATGATATAATTCTGTCAAACCGCTACTCCATGGCAATGGGAAATATTTCTCTTTTTTTTTCCTGAAGAATAAGAATAAGATGACCCTACTCATAACTTTTAAGGCCAAGTTCGCTTTCCTGCTTTCCATTAGCTAAAGGTGGAACTGCTCACAGCTGTGGCCAGCCCTCTTACCTCATGCCACAGATCGTCCCAAGAGAAAGACGCAGATGATGAAACTCTATGAGGGTGAGGTTTCGCTGCAGCCAGCTCCTCTCACTGCCAGGGGACAAAACCCTCAGGCTGGGAACGCGCCAGTGCACGGGGCCTGACAGAGAAAACAAACTACTGCAAGAATCAAGGGGAAGGCAGCGGTAAGTCCATCATTCAGAATGGTGAATCTGCTTAAAAATCCACAATTGTCAAATCTGTTATGCTTGAATAGTCTGTGGCAACAAGGCATAGGTTGGGGATCCTAAAGAATTTTGACCTTTCTGGGTTCTTTGAGACATTTTAATTATGCCTGTTTAAAATAAGGACACTGAATTGTAACGGATTAATCCGTTTATGCCACTTTTCAACCTGGTGAGATGCCATCACACACCATCACATCACATGGATGCTAATAGAAATAGGTGAAGATTGGAAAAAGACCTGGTGGTGTTTTTCCACTTTTCAACTGTCCAGTTTTGGTGACCCTGTTCCCACTGTAGCCTCAGATTCTTGTTCTTGGCTGACAGGGGTGGAACCTGTGTGTTCTGAGATGCTTTTCTGCTCACCATGGTTGTAAAGAGTGCTTATTTGAGCTACCATGACCTTCCTGTGAGCTCTGGCCATTCTACTCTGATCTCTCTCCTCGACAAAGCGTTTCCACCTACAGAGATCAGTTTGGTACTGCACATCATTTCTCATTTCCCTTGTTCCTTGTTCTCCACATCTATCTCTAGTATTCTCTAGATTTGACATTTGGCCTCTGGATCCTTCAGTGTCTTGACCTTTTTATGATCGAAGACCATGTTTGTTTTGGAAAGACCCTAATAAAAACAGCTCTACACTTGCTTCTGACTGCCTCTGGCTATGATACAGTTGTACTTTTTTGATGGGTTCATCTGTGATGTCATTTGTACCCAGTCCAGTGTATTAGCTCTCACTCAATATCATATTGAATAGCCATGTGGTAATTGGCAGTGTGGCGTTCTTAAAAAATCATCTCAGTAGGGTTGAAGAGGGCTGATCCATGGCCACTTGTTTTCTTTGAGTACCTGAGAGAGCCTGGGAGTTCGGCCAGGGCCTGCAGCCCATAAAGCTGTCAGTGCTCATGTAGCCCAGGTCACCTTTGCCACAATTTAAGTCAGAAAATTTCCTCTGTCTCACTCAGCCGCTTACTCACCAGGCCCCAAAAGCACCAAGACTTTAATGTTTGGCAGGAGCATGAAGTGTAATGTACTACGCATGGCGTAATTTATTATCATACCTGTCAGTAAAATGTTTTGACAAAGACGGTTGTTTGTAAATGGCTGTCACGTGTGGCCTCATATCTTAACACATTAAAAGACATGTTTACCCCCTTGAACTCCCAGGACCCATTGGCAGGTCTATACTTTTCCTCATTCCTCAATCTTTACAGAACTTTTACTAAGTTTCGCTGAATGATTTATATTGGTTGCTGAATGCTATGCTTTAAAATCAATAACTGAGTAAATTATTATTATTATAAAGAGTTAAGCCACTTTTAATTGAGGGTTTTTGTAGTAACGTTGTGTTTATCTACAAAATATTTGCACCCCTGTTTCATAGAAGCAAATTAGTAACTTTTTTTTAACTGATAATAAGCATGACACGTTTTTCTGTAATTTCTCAAATTATATATATATTTTTTTCTATAATTAATTTTATCTGCATCTGTAAGCACTAAAGGGAATAGTTTATTCCTCACATTTCTGACATGCTTGTTTTAGTTCGAGCAAAGGGATTTTTCAGCAAAGCTGTATTGTACCAGGCAATTAATTGGTTTCGGATAAATGTGCATGGAGTTTTTTATTAGTGCTAAATAACTCCCTGAGAGTTTGGAGTTTGTGGATGGGTTGGCTTCACATGAAATACAAAACAAAGGTTTGCCTGCTTCCATACTAAATATGTCCTTTTCATTTTTCTTCTACACTTCAATGACTTCCAGAATATTTCAGAATGTGTGTGTGCATCTTAGTGTCTGATTTGTATATCCTCGAAATGAAGTTGAAATGTAGTGATAGCATGTGTAGGTGTAATATTCTTAAAGCATGCATCCATTTATTTAGACTTCAGGTAAAGTCAGTAGTGTTTGTATGTATGCACAATTTGACATACAGCTGAATAATCTGTATTTAAGTGAATGGCAAATCAAGTCATTATTTTTATGAGCTCAAACTATAAAACTAAAAGGGTCACTATTGAAGAACACATTTCTTTGAAGTGTGTTCTTGGAAAAAGCCTTTTTGTGTGAGAGATATAAAAAAAAAGGAGATTCCCAAGTAATCTGAACTATAATAATCTCCCAGAACACATTTATCTTTGTACCAGGTGCCTACATCACCTAATAGGATAATGGCTGGAAATAAATCAGCAAAACAGAATTAAATCCTCTTTGAATAACCAGGAAGGTGCCTTCTTTCTTGTTTTATCAAATTTAGAACTAGATGTGACATTTTAATGTAGTTAAATTGCTGCTGCATTCCCCTGTACACAGTGTATATTATTATGTTTATTATGAGTTTCAGTTATACTTTTTAGTTATGCAGTTATATAATTGCTTTGTGCTCCAAAAAGTCACAGATCCTTCATACTATGACTGACCTCACAGCATTTTCTTCTACACATGCCTTAATACAACAACCTATACTATGACTTCTCACCCATGCATCTGAAATCAGCAAGGACATGCCATGACTTTCACAACAAGAGCAGCAGCTAATTCATCTCCATGACTCATTTCAGGGTCTTTGAGATGTTATTTAGTGACTTTAAGGCTTGTTGTGTTTTCAGTGGATTCTGAGAACATGGTGAGGTAATGTGACTAGAGCAGGATGACAGATGTGTGAGAAATGCTGATGCAATTGGAGAAAAATCAGATTGTAGTAAGCATACCTTGCGGAGGGGACAATAGCTGAGCAACACATTATGCAGATGCCATGCATAAAGCAGATGCTGATTATTTGAGCAGATTATTATTCAAGGTAGCAAACTGATGTTGGCCCAACATTGGCTGAATGTCAGCCATACTTTTAAGCCAAAGCTGAATGCCAACTTTGGGCCAACGTCATTTTATCTTTTGGGCCAACATTGGCAGGGATGTAAAGAAATTTGCTCCTTTGCCACCATTGGCCCAATGTTGGCCTAGTTTTGGCTTGATGTTGTATAGGGAGGGCCAACATAGCCACCCAATACTTTGGGGCCAACGTCAGTTTGCTACCCGGGGTGTATCCAATTGGGGTCTGAATCTTGCACTTTTTTCCAACCAATGCTGGGCTATTCCAGCTTTTATTTCTGATTCTACCTGCCCACAGTATTTTCTAATGAACTCCAAATTCCACAAAATATCTTTCCTCTTAATTAACACAACAAGCACTCAGACGAAATGTGAAAAATATTTGCTTGGTGAAAAAGCCAATTAACTTGAAGAACAGGGAAGATTGCGATATTGAGGAAAAGAAAGTCACTTCAGGCATAATTTCTCTTCGTCTCAAATTTATTTAGGTGAACATTAATACAAACTTTTTAAGCCACAGAAATGTGAGCCAATAGAAAATAATAGGGTCATCCGTGCTTTCTTCTTTCAAGAAAAAAAAAGAAACAATAGAGGATTGTTAATCATTAAGTGGCGGTCGATTTCTTTGACCACCCACTCATGTCTGCAAGTAAAAACATACAGCGTGTCCAACTTAAATAAAGCAATGCAAAACATACTTCAGTGAGATGTTTTCATGAAATTATCCTCAAGTATAGTGTCCAGTGTTTTACTTCTTCTCTACATTCTACGTTCTCTACATTTTCTCTACTACAGACATTTTTGTGTTCCTTTTTCTGTACATTGTGGGTCGTTACATGGGACACTGACAGCTAGTGCACACTAGCTGGTCATCTTATATACAAATATATTGACACCAGCCTCTGCTCACGACGCTCACACCTGCTCACAGATACAAAGAAGTATAAGTATAAATCAGGCCAGATTTAGAAAAATGTTACCTGTGTAGCAAAAGATGACCCCAAAAAAGGATTTTTAACTTAGAGCATGATAATTTTTTGATATTTGTGGTTTGAGATTTTGGTTTGAATGTGTATTTCTAGTATTGAGCACACTGGTACAGGTTTTTTCTGTGAATGCTGTTTGTGAGGTGTTCAAAAGCTTGCTTCTTAAGAACTTGTGCTGTGTGCTTCAGTGCAATTATTTACTCAGAGAAGTTCCTGTTTTGAGCAAACCACACCTGGGAACACACAACCTGCTGTTGCCCACTTTTACATGCGGTCACCTATGGGGCAATGTCCTGTTGAGTTAAGAGCTCCTGCAGAGCGTTGTCTCGTTTTAAAACAACAAGCTTTCATGTGACACTGTAGGTAGACAAGCACACATCTTGGCCAATATGTATTTAGCTGTGTGCTCTCACTCAAGCTGGACTCGAAGTTGTGAAATTAAAGAAGTGCAAGAGCTGATCACTCTGTTAACACTTACCTTTCACAAAGGCTACTTCCTTTTTGCTCAGCATCCTATTGTTAATACATTTTAATACAAGTCTTTAGGTGAGTCCAAATGTATAAACAAGGCACACTAAAAATAATTCCCTACTTTACTTGCAATTCAACAGTTGGAATGTTTCTGCAATTCTACCAGAAAATATACTTTACATTCAGCCTGAGAAATGAAATGCTTTTAGTGTCTTTTCATCAAGAATGAGAAGTTTATTATTCATATGAGCTCACTGACAGTAACGTGTGTTAATGATAGCACCAAAAGTGTATCTTTCCCAGTCTTGACAATGTGAGAAAACTTGTGATCTTTCTAGGCAGGTCTTATGACATATGACACCATCTTCTACTTCTGCATGCACACACATGCAGCATTACATTTGCTGAAGGCGTGTTAATATGACTCATGCATTATATGGATGATGGCTGATTTCCAAAAATGTGATTTTGTGGGCTAATAATGAATGATTCAAAACGTTATAATTGTACATAATTTTTTATTATTATTATTTTCCATGGCATATTTATGTCCAGAGTTTCACTGTTCTCCCTATGTCCATGGGGGTTTCCACCTGGTTCCACAGCATTTGCTTCCACCTACCAAACACATGTAGGTAGGTTGCTTGGCTATGCTTAATTGCCCCTAAGTGTGAAAGAGTGTATGAATGTGTGTGTGTGTGTGTGTGTGTGTTCACTGGCAATGGACTACTGTCCCACCCAAAATGTATTCCCACCTCACACACACACTGTTCCCTTGGGATAGCCTCCATATCCACCGCAACCCTGACCAGGATAGCACACTTACTGAAAATGAATGACTGAAGGACATATTTTCATAAGACCAGAGATTTTCAAGAACTATTTTTGTAATGTTTGGTGTATTTCTCTTTACATTTCAAATGCTTCAATAAAATATCTGCTCAGAAGAAAAACTTGGGTCTTTGTGGAGCCCTAGTCTCTGTATACAGAAGGAACAACCAAACAATGGACCTCCAATATCTAACCAATCAGGCTACTCTATGTTCCTGTCAATTCATAAAGCTCCTCCTTGTGCACTAGCATTTAGATTTGTGCCTACACTCTTGTAGGGAAAAAAGGTTAAACTAGAACCTTTAGCAGTGAATGTGCATTTTGAGTGAATGTGCATCTTTAAAAAAGTGAGTCATTCTTTCTTGTTCAACAGCAGATTCCTAATAATGTCATCTATATAATCAGAGAAAGTGTTTGATTGAGAGACAGGGCAAGACTGTTCAGCCACAATCTATTACCCATTGTGTACATGTGCATCATCTTGGGTTATTTTGCATCAAAGGGCAAATAAGTTTAGACAGTGATTTCCTGTCTAGCAGACTACATCTGACTCATAGCATTTAGATAGAAATTTAACTTAAATGAACAATGGCATGGAGGCTTGTATTCATGATATGATACTCTCTTTTGCCAATTAATTAATTATTTGTATTGTGTGTGGAAAATTGTCAAATAAAAAAAATGAAATATTTCTGCACACAAACCAGCTACATTATTAAAACTTGTTGCATAGTAACAAGCCAAATTAATAGTGTAGCAGCAGGAAACCTAGGACGCCCACTTTGTTGTGTGTTTATTTCCTATGACCCCGATCTCATTACTAAATTAGTTAGAACAGTGTTAGTCATAGGGTAAGAGATCTGCACACACACACAGTCCATTTTATTTCCTGTTATGTTAAATCAAGTGAATGCTTTGTTGATTCTTTTTCTCCCATGAATAAAAAAAAACAGAGAGATTAAATGGTTTTCTCGGGCCAGGGCACCCAAGAAACACCTATGAAACAAAGAATTTATGATGTCTACTTCCGCCTTTATCACTTTCATCTCAGCAAAAGAAAACAGTAATCGTTTCCCTTCTTCAACCGCTTGGCTACGACTCACATGGGCTCCTGGCCCATTCCAGACTTTCTATATAGAAAGGATTGCCCTGGCATGCAGTCAAGGCGCCTCTCTGAGTGGCAAGTTTTCACAGCCATAATTGTTGCCTAAAATGTGCCCTCTTCGAGTGAAGGGAAATAGCTAGACCATTACTGTCAGGGGTTGCGTTTGATGTGATTGGTTGCTGTAGATCTGGGACCAGTTAGACATTCCATTCCTGCTTGTTTCAAAAGGAAATCAAATAGACGAGAGGAGTTGTCTTGTAATGGGTGAATGACATTGTGGGTTACCTTCCTCCTAAAGCCAAGCTGCTTGCTGTGCTCGAAATGGTGATTGTGGAAGTTCTTTCCTTACAGCTAATAGCAAGAGGGATGGCATCAACAGAATTGTGATCCCTGCTGCAGCAAACTACAGAGTGATTCACACTGTGACATCAGTGACAGCACTTCATGGGATTGTGGCTTTCACCATCAATAGGAGATCTAAGAATGTGTCTTTCTTGACCATAGTGAATGCTGCCAAGATAACAGCTACCTCTCGGAACCTCTCACATTTCCTTCCCATCCCAGTCCTTTGTATCTTTAAGACTCAATAATAAATATGATCCAAAATTATTACCCCACTTGCAGAGCCTGACTCCATTAACCACCAGTGGCGATGGCGTCTCTTACTAGGGAGAAGAATAACAAAAGGACCGTTTCCCACTATCACACATCGGACACTAAATCCACCGTACCAAAGAGGCTCACGCCCAAGCTAAACACATTTGGTCATAACTCAGAAGCCTCTACCTTTTTCCACAGATAAAATGTGGAGCAAAATCTGGATTTCAAAGTAGCCGCTCAGTCAACAGCCGAGCTTGGGCTGTTAAGAAAGCCTGGACCGTGAGTGTTGAGGAATGAGGCAGATATAGCCGGCTTCGATTTGTTGTCCCAGCAACCTGGCATCTCCGACCCCCTCACCAAACCTGCTGGACTCTTTTTTTTTAAACCCCGGAGCCAACAAAAACCAATCATTCGACAAACTGGTGCACCCCACCACCCTCTTTCACCCAGCCTCCATCTCATATGCCATCTCTCTGGAAGTGACGCTTCCCTTTTTACTTCTCCTTCTGGACAAATAAAAGTACCAAGAATAGTGTCGCCATAGAAATTTGAGGAAACAAAAACATTGTGACTCTGACGAAAAAAATAGATACAGTTACTCCCACAAGTCCAACAAAAGAACAAATCAAGATCAGCATGCCTAATAAACGCAGAATTCAGCCACCACTCCCCTCATTCCTCACCTTCATTATTGTTTATGACTTATGGTTAAATTCACACTCTGAACTGATGAACTGAATGCATTCAGCGGCAGAGCTACTTCCTTCTTTTTCACTACCGGGCAAATCCTGGAGAATGCTGACACTGCCGTTTCCATGACAAATAGTGAAAGGTGAATTTGAGGGAAAAACAAAAGCAACAAAGTGGGCAGTGTTTGAAGCATTTCTACCACTCCATGTCAATCTACACTGTTTATTAGCAGTCCATTGGGGGTGTGAATTTACACCTGGCATTACTTGGCAAAGCCTTTGCTTTAAAGCATGTGGCACTCTTACATGGAAAGGACACAAGGCAGGGAGCTATAAAGAGGGGCCTCCATAGGAAACCATCCAAGAACAACAGAGCACTGAGAATATGACCCTGATACCATGGTTTATCCCAACTCCCATTTCTGGATAAACAATATGTGTGAAGAAAGGAGTTTAAAAGTATTTCGGTTAAATCATGGCATGAGGTTATAATGGATGCTGTAGGAAATGGTCTTCTTGTGTGACACAAACTTTCTGTGTGTTTTCAACAACTAAAGTTTAAACTAAAGATTAAAATCAAGGTGATCTTGGTTCTATACTACTTTAGAATTCATTCTAAACACTGAATAGTTTCGGTTTCAGTGGATAGTATATTTTTGTAACAGCACTCAAGTCAATGAGAACTGAGGAATTTCAAGTCAGTAAGGAATTTCTGATCATAGGTTAAGTTGTAGTTTTACATGACAGCTATTCTCATTATGTTAAATATGCACGTGATATGGAAATGTTTAAGTTTAAAAATCACATTATTAACACAATAAGCTTACACTTGGGCTAGGGTTGAATATGTCTCCCGTGGAAAGGTAAATTCTTTATGGGTAAATAATAAAAAGTAAGAAATACATATCTAGAAAAACAGCCATAAAGGTCTCCTTTGGCCTTTCCTTGCCTCCTGCCGTAGCTATCCTGGCTCTTGCCCCTTTCAACTCTGGTTTATTTTGGCTCTGTCAGTGGGGATCTGAAGTTAAAATGGGACACCTGACCTGGGATAGTCTGTAATGTAACTCTCACTGGGACAACCCACCAGCAGGCCAGGGATACTGATTTCATGGCTCAATGGCTGTGTATAAGTTGCTTGGTTTTTGTGCACTTTTTTTAGACTCTAGGTGGGTTTTTTGCAAGCTGAGAGGCTTTTAATGTTTTGCTGCATGGTTTAGTTCTCTAGAATGTGCACATACTTTAATTGTTATTTATTTATTCATTCATTCATTCATTCATTCATTCATTCATTATACTACACTGGGGCGCCTGAGTGGCTCAACAGAAATCGACCAGAAATTGCAAGTTCGAATGCTGATGATGCCATCCATGGCCTGGAGCCAAGGGAGCAAAATCGCCATGCTCTCTGGGGTAGGTGTGGCATATTCTCTCTCCCATGTCAATCTCAGTGACACAATCATAAGTGTCTGTGAGCTCATGTATGTAGAAGAAGGTAGATAGTGCTTTCCTCTGAGGGTGTAATGCTGCCCTGTGATGCAATATGAACAGCAGTTCCAAAAAATGAAGTTGGCTAGCTTTATGTGTCTCAGAGGAAGTGTAGCTCTCACCCTCCCCAGTTGGTAATTGTCACATGATAGGGGAGAGTTGGCTGGTGGGTGGGAATTGGCCATGACCAAGTTAGGGAGGAAAAAAATGTGGGGGGGGATATTACATTGGATATGCACATTGAAAGTCACTTGAAATAAATGACCTTCCAAAATCCCCTTCAGGGACCTGAAGGTACTATAGTGCCAGAATAAAGACCTTTTGGTCTATGAAATAATAAAATAAAATGTATATTGCTATATGCTATTTTTCAAAGTTTCCTGTAACTTATGGATGACTGTCATATTCAGCTAAGGTGACCCAGCATGAAACTAATCATCATTTAAGTATGTGGACAGTAATAAAATGTTTGTGCCATCACCAGAAAAAAACCCTGGACCAAGTGATAAAACACTTATTTGGCTGTTGGAGACCCTGAACTGGCCGTGTGGTAACGTTGTTGTCAGTGCGTTGTTGTCAGTCATTCTGATAACGTCTTTGCTGCCATGGTACCCTGAATAGGCACTTTAGGGTGGTCTTATATTGCTTGAAGCTGGGGCTGGGCTCCTGAATGGCACAACTGTGAAGCATTTGCCCTATTTTTGGGAGATGTCATCTTCCAATGTCAGTGATGCACTAGCAATTAATAGCTGGGTGTCCAAGAGAGCATAATTGACCTTGCCGTCTCCATGGGATGGATGGTATCATTCTGCCCCCGTGTTGAACAGAATGGCACTAGTCAATTGTGGGCATCACACTTTTCTCCAAGTGTGTTCAGCTTCCCTTTGTTGCATGAGCAGAAGATCCAAAAGATGCAGTAGAAGAGCTGCACATGTTTCCAAGGCAAGAGGTTCTAGTGCAGGTAGTAATGCACAGGCTTAACTGAGTCAAGACCAGTTTATTGGGACTGTGTATGAGAAGCAGTGAAGTGTAGGGCCAGTTCTTGTAGCAAGGTTCTGCTCCTAGAGAAAGTCTAAAAGGTGTATGTTGCAAAGTCAGTGCAGAGTAAGAAGCTTGTCAATGTTCTTGAGGTAAGTTGCCTGGAGTGTTGTGATCTGTCATGGCTGGCAGGGACAAGGTCTTGTTCTTCACTATTCACTTTGTTTTGCATCATCCATCCATCAGTATTATTGAAATAAAGTTTAGGATAATATCATTGGATGCACTCTGATTTAGCATGGTCTAAAAAAAGATGGTCTCTAATTCAGTTTTTATGAAAATTTACTAAGGTTAGCGTTAGGGTTAGGGGATTGGGATGTTGTCATTTGTATGAAATCAATCACATCATTCTCGCCTGTTCAAATTTGCATGAATTTTTGCAAGCATATGTACTTTTTTGATTTTACATTAAGAACCAAAGGCCGCACGGTGGCACAGCAGGTAGCAATGCTGCCTCACAGCTCCAGGGTTCCTGGTTTGGTCTTGAGCTCAGGTTACTGCCTGTGTAGAGTTCTTCTCCCTGTGTTCATGTGGGTTTCTTCCTGGGTTTCCAGTTTCCTCTGACAGTCCAAAAAACATGCTGGTAGCAGGACTGGCTTTGCTATATTGATTGTGTCCTATGATGGACTGTTATCCCATCCTGGGTGAAGTTGAAGGTGAATGAAGGATGGACAAAATTGCTGATTTGTTTATCTCAAACCAAATGTTTATTCCCAAGTCTCCATAGTCGTTCTCTAATAAGTTTATGCTATTGTTTGCATATCCAGTATATCAGTAACACATTTCTTGCCTTTATAATATATCTAAAAATGTAGCTAAGAATAGGAACTGATATTTAATACCAAAAAAATGTTTGAGCCAGCTGTTGTTGGTTCTGAGGACTTTCTCTCTCTCTCTCATCCCTGATAACACGACATGCTGTTAAACTCAGCTGTACTTCTTTGTGACTGACTATCCTGATGTTGTTAGAAATAGCACCTTATTCCTCTAGCTGCCCAAAAGCACTGTGAAAAGCCTATTCATTGCTGTTCTTCTCCTCCTACTCACTCCCTCACTTATCATCTCTGCTGCTAAATCTACCTGACAGGCCTCTCACAGGTACATCTAATCCTCCCCTCCGGCCATCTCCCTCTCTCTATCTCTCTCACTCTGTCTGTCTGCACTATGTCGTACAATGGGATCATCTGCACATCTTCTACTTGGTGCAGCAGGCTGTTTTGTTCACACAGCAGGCCTGAGCAGCCTAGTGTGTGTAGGAGTAAAACAGACCAGTGGTGATATGTGTGTTTGCCCTGCATGACTGCAAGTACCATGGACATTAATCGACATGGCAATGTACTTTCTTATTTCACAATCATAAAATCAAGCAGTACATCAGTTTGACAACATGCAAAAACGATAGCAAGAACCTATAAAAACACTAAGATTGAATAATAAAAACATATAAATGGCTTAAACGTTTATATTAATAGCAACAACAAGGTGGCATTGTGGTGCAGTGGATAGCAGCACCCCATAGCTCCAGGGTCCCTGGTTTGATCCTGAGCTCTGGAAATTGTCAGTGTGGAGTTTCACATGTTCTCCCTGTGTCAATGTGGGTTTCTTCTGGGCTTCTTCCCCTTTCCTCCCCCCTCTCAAAAATACCTAGTGCCAGTAGGTGTGAATGAGTGTGTGTGTCCTGTATTGGATTGGCATCCCATCCCATTGGTATTTCCACATCAGGTTCAGTGTTCCTGGGATAGGCTCCAGATCCACCACATCCCTGACCAGGATAAAGTGGTTTCTGGAGATTAGTGAATTAAGAATAAATGAATAATAACAGTGAACAATGCTTATAATATAATATAGGCATAATATGCATAACATCTTTCAGGTTATCTCTTTCAACTCTACAGCAAGTGAAATGGCCTGTTCGCTTTGTTTTCCTAAAAGCAAATAAGCACTGTATTCACTGTATTCCTGAATGCAATACATAGCTTCTGTGGTCAAACTGACTGTGTCACATTCCTTTACTCTTGGCCTCTGCTGATACAGCCCACTGTGTTTGGCTATCATGCCTTAAACGTGCTTCCGTCTTGAGCAAGTTTCTCTGATAATGACCTTCATACCTCTCCATATACAGCGTCTCCACACACACATACAGGGGAGCGTGGGAGGTGCTGACGGCTCTGACAGGAGTGTGTACAGTAATCAGAGGCCAGTCACATCCTGCTGACTTCCCTCTCAGGCCCATCAGGCCTCACCTCTCGGTTTTCTTCTCTAGATTAGCTGTCCTGTTTCCTGAGGAGCGATTAAGAGTGCGCAACAAGACAGTGGAGCTTGACTGCAACTCATGTTTAACACATCAATTTGCTCTTAAGAGACCAATATTTTAACACCTGCATTAAGTTTTTTTGTCAATGTACTCTGTGGTCTTTTCTTTATGGAGCACTTTTATATCCATTGCTAACTTTTAAATAATTGTCTGATTATTATTATATGATATGGGTAGGAATCAAAAACTTCTCAGGTACCTGAACAGAAATAGTCTCACTAACTATTATATGTAACCTCCAGGTACTCTGTACTAAATCTAATTCCTGTTGTTCTTCCCTAAATAACTACCTTTTGGTTGCAGGATAGCTAGCCTGATGCACTTCAGTGTACATCTGGTGGGAGCAGATTTCCTGTGGCACTTTGCACTGGTGCTCAGGGACACCATGCATGCACACACACACACACACTCCAACACAGAGTTCCTTGCCTTTGTCAGGCTTGTCATGACACTCGCACATCCGGCCTGCTTTATCGGTAAACCTTAGGGCAGCTTTGACAAGCCTGAGGAAGCACCCAAGACCACCATGTCAGTAAATTTCCGTCTTCAGCTGACAGCCTGTCTCTCCGTCGGCCTGATGGCAGCTTGACTCATCACTCTGGACCCGATTGATTAAGGTCCAGGCCTTGCTGTGTGCTTTGTCTGTTATTTCCCTAACACCTTCAATCTGCAAATTCACCAACCTTCAAAGCAATTGCAAATACAAGAATTAGAGTATATAAACCTTACCAGTTTTTTCCTCCTTTGTGGTTGGAAACAGGTTACTGTTTGCAGTTATGACTTTTAGGAAGTTTCCCATGAAAGCTGAAAGAGTACTTCTGCAGTAGTCTGCAATTTTACAGTAGATACCATGTGCATTAGAAGTGAAACTCTGATGCACTTTATATTGAATCATAATGTTTCAACATGACAATAACTTTTGTTTTCATGTTTGCTATTTGTAATAACTTGCTGCTATTAACAATAAGTTGGTATTAAAATAAATTTAATGTGCTATGTAATCAAACAAGAAATAAGAAATGTGTCGATATAGTACATTACTGCAGCTTCTTCTTTTTTTAACTGGTGAATAAAGTTTTGATTGTATATATGATAGGATAGCTTGATTTTATCATTCTGCCTTTGCATGACCACTCAATAAGTTACTGAATGTGCAAAAAAAAACAGCTTCCACTTGCATCCCTGCCTAAGCATGACCTTTGAAGCCCACTTCTTACTTAAATTGGCTAACAGGTTTGTCACTTACACTTATGTCTGTTTAATGTGAATTATTCACATAAAGGCCCTGCTAGAAGTGAACACTAGCTGTACAAAAGCTGCCTTGCCACTGAGTCAAGTGGCGACTCACTACTACACTTCAGGTGAAGTGCTTGTGTTGGAATGAGTAAGCACGAGGCTTCTTCAGGCTCTTCAGAAGCACCGAGGTGGCAGAACGTACCACTGTGCTTGTGGGCTGCATTATTTGCTTGTTTTTCCACCCTTGTTGGGTGTTTGGTTCATTTCTGCGGTTGACGGAGTGTCCTTTGTTGTTTTATAGTTGGCTTGGAGAGTTGGGGAAAGATTAGTCACTAGCCAAAACAGACACTGTTGATTACAACCCACTGCATTTTAGAGGTTTTGTCAACAACTTCCAAGGAATATTTATTGGTGGGCTTCGTAAACATTTTAATGAGAGATTCACAGAAATAAAACAGCCTCAGTGGTTGAGATGTTCAAGGATCCCTTACATAAAACAACTTCAGTTGTGAGTGGTACTTTGATTTTTTTGAAGTTAAAATGAAATAAAATGAAATAAGGCTCAGGTAAAACCAGGACTTCAGGCTTCTTCAAGGCTTTGTGAGGCACCATCTGGGAAACTCAAGCTGTCGCCTTGTGGTTATGGATATAAGCCACTTCAGTATTTCATTACTATCATTACAAGCACGGTTCTTCAGACTACAAAGAACCTTGAGTGAAGCTTTAGGACTCATTGAGTGTGAACAAAACCCCACCCTATCTAAAGGCTTCTAGCCAGTGCTGCACAAAACCATCAAAAAACTTTCATAAGCTATTTTTACAATAGTGCATGAGAATGTCATCCCAGTATTGACCACAATGATGTCCAACAATAGCAGTCACCATACTTAAACAAGCACGAATCAAGCCACTTCTCTTTGTTTTTTAGGCTAATTTAAAAGATCCTGTTGGACTGGGTACAAAATTTTGTCTAGCCCTGGCTTGATACCTTCTGTGCACTGTGTGTCTCCATCCTCTCGAAAACAAGCCAAGGTGTGTGGTGGCAAGGATTTACTGCCATGTGCATCTTGTCATGGGATTGTGAGAATGTGTGTGTGTGCGCGTAAGTTGCAGAGTGTCACCACCTGGTGTGAATCACCGATGGTGATGGGATCACAATTGGTGTGTGGGAGTACGGCAAACACCCTAGACTCTCTAACAGGTGCTGAAGTTTGAGTTTCTGGCCCAGTTAGACCTTGGGAGCACATGACACTGGCATGAATCACTGAGCTTCTCAGCAGTCTATGATCTCTAAAAGCTATATACTAATCCCCAAGCCATGCTTGAAATATTTATGTACCTGCAAGGTAAGGCAATCTGCGATGGTGACATTTGATCTGAAAATGTATTAGAGCGGATGATTAGGGACAGGCACAATGACTTTAATCAGAGTGGGCTACTTCCTATTAAGCATAGGCCAGCCGCAGCGTGTGCAAGAACGTATTTCTGGTTGTCAGTGGAGTCCAGATCTAGGGCCCTACATCATAAGGTCCCAGGCATCCCATCCAGGGTGTATTCCCTCCTCCTTTCCTCCTTTCTGGGACAGGCACTGGATCCACCGCAAACCTGACCAGTGTAAAGTGCTTACTGAAGATGGATTAAAAAAAATATACAACCCCAGTGTCCCAACTTGGACCCTAAGTCCTGCGCTGAGTTTTGCATGTTCTCCTTATATTCATGTGGGTTTCTGGGTTCTCCCAAAAAAATGCCAGTAGGTGGACTGGCTATGCTATTGCCACTAGGCTTTTTGCAGTATAAGCTCCTACATCTTGCCTTTGAGAGTGCCATGGAAGACGTATGATGGAATGATGTACTAAAAGGTAAAAGAAGAAGGAAAGCCAGCTCCACTGTACCCTAAAACAGAACAAATGGCTTGATCCTCTAGTGGAAGTCAGACATTTGCCTTGACTTTGAGCTGGAACCCTACAGCGTGTCTACACTCTTAGAGCCTCACAAAGATCCACACTGGGATTTGAGGGCAGAGTTTAGGTCAGCAGGTCATCCCCCACTTAGATTAATCCATATTCTTTTAACAAGGTCAAATAGTAGGAAAATATCAGAATATAAAATGATGCTGATTTTGAGAGTGCTGATATAGAATACAACTTTTGTTATAATAAGTGGACTAATGTTTTTTCGACACAAACCTTGTAAGCACCAAAGTTTCCCCAGCGAAGCACACAGATAAAACACTACATCAGGCTGGTTCACCATCAGGTTGCCCTGAAACAGAGTCATTCCCCAGACACCAGTGTAATCACTCCCATGGATCTTCATCCAGAAGCACAAATCCTCCTGTATGTTGTAAGCTGATACAGTAACCATATGCCACAAAATATCACTCATTCGGTTTTGGGGTGGAACTTGGTCTTGGCTTCCCCTCCCCAAAATGGTGTTATATTTCCAAGGCCTTGGTATTAAGCTGTGCTCTTCCCCAAGGATTAGTGGAAAGTGTGACCCATGTCCATCCCATCCCTGCTCCCCCACTGTCTCTTGCTCTGTCTCTTTTCTACTAACGACAGTATTATTT
Source organism: Pangasius sanitwongsei (assembly GCA_037576675.1). Taxonomy (NCBI): domain Eukaryota; kingdom Metazoa; phylum Chordata; class Actinopteri; order Siluriformes; family Pangasiidae; genus Pangasius; species Pangasius sanitwongsei. The sequence continues at coordinate 4,870,799 of CM075007.1, forward strand.
CAGTAGATTAGTGATGTGTTTGTATTGACAGCTGCTGTGCTGATGCTGGATTAGATCCTGCATGAGGCACAGTTTTGTGTGTATGTGTGTGTGTGTGTGGGTGTGTGTACAGGTTTTTTAGCTTTTCTCTGAAAATCAAATGTCCCTATTAAGATAGGAATACATGACAGTTTTGACCATGTGGGGACATTTGTTTTTAGTTCTTTGTATTATTCTTTCATTTTTATCTGGGAAGGACCACAATACTTATTTATTTTTGAGTGATGATGGTATGGTTAATGTTAGGTGTAACTGGAATTCATGAAAACCCTGTTAGTTCAGAATAACATTCGCATCCTACGAGAGCTCCTGAGTTTGTGTAAATTTACGCATAAGGAGACTCACTAATGTGAACCTCGACTGAACAGCTTCACGTCATATAATTGGTGATGAGTCACTGCAATTTCATCCACAGTTTACACTGTGAAGTTTAAATTTAATAAGAATTTTGTGAAACCCTGTTGTTTCATATTAATGGCATTAATTAGAGAAATATTAAAAGGGGGTGGGGGGGGTGGAATAATAATTAAAGAAAGCAAGCCAAGCACAAATCCCTAAATTAATACAATTAAGCCCAGTCATTCAGTGAAGAGAAAAGAAATTACCCTGCATGAAAGGAGGACGTGCTGCAATGGCTCAGATGTTGTATAAGTCAATTCCATTTGCCACTGCATTTTCTTTTAATACTGTGCAACACTTTAGAGCCAGGACTAAGTGCCCGATAAGAGACTGATCTGTTATGTCTCAATTGGCAATGTGCCGTAGACTCCCTATAGTGCTGTGTGCCATCAGGTTTCTTCCTGAATACATTAGGTCTCCTTATGACTCAAATTCTCCTGCTTCTCTTCAGGGACAGCGTCATACACATACAAGGTCCAAGGGCACATGGGCGTGAGAGACTAAAAACTTTCCCTGGGTGATGTGCTTGGTGATCATGATCAATTGAGTACGCTGTGGATCTCTTTTTTCCCCCCTCCATTTTCATATCAAACCATTTTCTTTTCAGCTCATTTAATTCCCATCGAATTCACCTTTTCTGTAATGTCTCCAGATTTTGAGATTCTCAGGTTCTGATATTATGCTGATACATAAAAGTTTGTAATTATCATAACCATGAGTCAAAATAACTCCCACTTCTGCCTCTGAGACATTCCTTTACTTTCATCATTTGTCCTCATTTTGCACTTTCATCTCTCTGTGAGCTTTATATTTTAAGGATTTTTTTTGGGGGGGGGGGGGGGGGGTGCATGCATACGACTTTACTAGAAAATTGATAAATGAGGCCTTAAAACCTGAATCTATTCCAAATATAGAGTAACAACCATGAAGGGATAAGAATTGAGTGAAGGAAATGCTTACACACTTGCTTACACCTGTCTTTAAAGTATCATACAAAAGGCAATCATGGCATTATTGTGTGTTTTCATGTCTGTTGGACAGGGAAAGAGAAGAAATGGACTGTTTTCTGTGTCACTGCTCAGCCACCTCTCTCGTCCTTCCCTCTCTCACCTTCTCCAGCGGTTTATATACAGAACAGTGTTTCTAGCAATGTCGCAAGAAGCGCGATCATGCAACAAGTGTGTGTCTGTGTGTACATGTACGGGTGTATGTGAGTGTAAGAACTCACATGGTTGCATTGTGGTCAACCTTTCCCCAGGTTCTTGATGACTAGCTCTCTCACTTCTCCTTTCCAATAACTCCCTGACTTCCATTGACTTAGGACATCACACTTAACTCCCTTTTCCTAAACACGAAAGGTTAACAAAAGATCATTTAATTGTGAAACAACTTACATGCACTAAACGATTAGCCGGAACTCATTTTGTAAGAGTGTAAAAGTATA
>CM075007.1:4875180-4927507 GCA_037576675.1 Pangasius sanitwongsei
TCATGCAGAAATGTCAGTTGATTAATTCAAACGAATAGGAAACGAAAACAGTCTGATATTTATTCTGACTAGAAATATTCACGTTTCTATATTTATAATCTGACCAATTTGTATATTATTATTATTGTTATTATTATTATTATTATTATTATTATTATAAGTAGGCTGTCTATGGTTAGCGTTACTCTTAAAAGACGCAGTAATGGTAATGTTAATGTTCTATTAATAATGGTTTAGTCTGTGTGTTAGAGCTATTACACTTCTACACTTGGAGCGGTGTAAATGCCAACAGGTCTAACAGCTCCAGAGTAGATGAACTATTTACTTCAATCTCTTCCATCATTTCTAAAACAATTTTTCGCCTTATGATGGAGCAAACCACAAAAACACGCTTTTATTACTCTCTCTCTCTCTCTCTCTCTCTCTGTCTCTCTCTCTCTGTTTCGCTCTCTCTCTCTCTGAAGGAATGGAAAATGAGCCAAACTAAAAGCACCAAAAGATTTCAATTAATCCAAATCTAAGAGCTATAAAAAAGTGTTCATATAGTTTTCACAATAAAAGAAAGGAAAAGCTCGAATAAAACCTGATGCGTAATGATCACACACTCACACACTCTCTCTCTTTCTCACATTCACACACACAGTTTCTTCCTCATTATCTGCACTCATCTATATCATTATTATTCTAACCATCTAAGCTGTATGATTAACCTTTATCATTATTATTATTATTATTATTATTATTTGATCAAGCAGGAGAGGTGGACGTGTTGTGTGAGAACTTGTAAAGAAGGTGTGTGTGTGTTAGTGTGTCTCCTTTTTTTCTGTGCCTGTCCCCCCACCTCTCCGCCTCCTCCTTTCTCTCTCTCTCTCTCTCTCTCTCTCTCTCTCTCTCTCCTTCTGCTGTCCGATCAGACACTTCAAAAGATCAGGCGACGCACGGCGCTCCCTCTCAGCGCGCAACAAAACTTCATTTTGGGACTTTCCAAATCTTTTTTTTTTTTTTTGTGTCCTTTCTCCTACTCAGAAATATTCTTTCCCTGCTTGTCGCGAACGAGACATAGCACTGTAACCTAGAGAAGAAAAAAACATAACAATAACAAACAAGAAGAAGAAGAACAAAAAAAGCAAGTGAGTCCAAACTGTTGGCGTGGTTGTGTTTTGGTGGGGTTTAGATCCTGGATGGAGTTGCTGAGAGCCTCTTATCAATGAAGCCGGAGATCATGGCGGAGGGGCCGCGCTGCAAGAGGCGAAAACAAGCCAACCCAAGGAGGAAGAACGGTAAGGAAAGAGTCGCTTTTACACCACAGTGTCAACTTTAGGGACCGGTGCTTGTGAGGGGACAACTTGCAGTGTTTGTTGGGTGCGCGCGCGGGCGCGCGTGGTGTGTGAGTGAGTGTGTGAGTTAGCATGTGTGTGTTTGAGCTTGAATCGTTGTCCAAAAAAAAAAAAAAAGTGGTTAAATAAGTGATGATGGACTTGTGGAGAGTTCATGTTATGGCATGCCAGTGGTGGATATGATGGTTTAGTGATACACACTCAGTGTGTGTGTGTGTGTGGGGGGAAGTTGAGAAGTTTAGTCTATGAGACAGGGAAGCTGAGTAGCGGTCCTGCTTATCCTATGAGCACAAAACCGTTATGTGAGTGCGCGCACCCGCGTGCGTGTGCGAGAGGCAGACAAACAGAGACTGGGGCGCGCGCGCACTGGATGAGTTTCGTGTAACACGTTAGCAGCATGATTTTATTATTGAGCAAATTTGTCTAAACAGTTGTTCAGGCGAGTCGGACGTGAGTCAAAACCTGTGCGGAAAACCTAGACCGAATCCATTCCACAATCACTTGGCGAGAAGTTTACAAACACAGGTCCACTCATTCTCTTCCCTTAGTTCCCTCTTCTCCAATCGATTATGAATGAACATCGTGTGTGTGTGTGTGAGGAGGGTCGAAAACTATAAACCTATAAAGAGTCACACTGAAACTAAAATCATGTGATTTAAACAGATCTTTAATACTCATTGCTTTACTTTCAAAATAGTTCACTATGCATGTGCAGCATGAGCTGGTTGTTGGGTGGTGTAGCCTAAGACACAATTTTAATCCAATAATCAGTTTATATACATATATATATATATATATATTTAGAGAGAGAGAGAGAGAGAGAGTTTCATTGAAAAGACAGTCACTGGCCCTATGTTAAACTCACATACTTTATTTCTGAATAAACTTCTACTCCAAGTATTAAATGCTGAGTATTGATTACTTAGGGGGGAAAAATCGATGCGAACCCTAAATACAACTCCAGGCTCGTTTTGTGACCCAGGACAAAATCAGTGGCGTGAAACAGTGTAACATGGGGGTGATGAAGGGGTTGGAGACGACAGGAGTAATCAGCCATGTGCTTGTTTTGGCTCGGTGATGTGTCCTACTGATTTGATCATGCATGACAAAAATCATGTTGAATTGTGATGCATTATCATGAGGAGTCCTCGAGCTTTATTATTTTTACTTATTTATAATAATAATAATAATAATAATAATAGCCGAATCCATGAGTGCTGTAAGAGCCTTTTTAAGTGCATTACCCTGTTTGGTGTTTGGACACAGATGGAAAATAAGAAAATAAGGTGAAAAAGAGATTGATTTTGACCGCAACAAAACGGACAGGATGATCATTTCTCATTTCTCTGTTACTTTCTATTCTTATTATAAACTTTTTTTTTTAACACTGGTTAAACAGTAAACAGCCATTTTTAGGTATGATTATATAAAGACAGGAGAATTCGTTTTGATCTTGTCTGAGTTAAAGCAACCGTCCCTGCACATCCGTATCCTGATCTTGCATGATCTATGTGCGAAAACAAGTGTTACAGCCTATAATTAAATAGACACATTTTTAAAAAAATATATATATTTTAAAATGTTTAAAAGCCTCATCTACTGTTGTAATCAGTCAACAAATTAGCCACTGTTTCTTTAGGCACTGCAATTATTGTATAATTTTTGATGTACTATTTAATACAGCAGTATAATTAGTACGGTTTAGGACCCTGCTCGCTGTCCTGTGTCTGTGTGTCTGGCCACACCTCCTTGTTTTGTAGTGCCCAATGGGAGGGCAGTTTAAGGCCCGAATGTGTAACTTAATCCGTGTGCATGTAAAGGCATAGCGTTCAGCTGTTACTGACTAAACTGTCAGCAATACAGGGTTATCCCTGCCTAAACTTTTACAAGTTTATTAGTAGCGTACTTATAAACTTCAGCTTTAACGACGAATGATGTGGTGCGGTACTTTCTATTTTAGGTTAAGGAGTACCGTTGCTGTAGGCATTTTTATTGTAGAACGTCTCAGTGATTTTTTTTTCCCCTCATCTCTAGGAAATGTATTATTCTTCTAAATATTTACTTTGGTTCAGGAATTATGGCACACACAAAATTTCTTTTGCTTGAAATAATTTGCCCATTTTATTCCTCTCCTCCCTAATTTAGTCACACTGTTCAGATTGAATCACTTGTTCTTCTGAAAAGAAACACTGTCCGGTGTTTAATTTGAGACCGTTTCAACGAGGTTAGCAGGTTCGCCCAGACAAAGAGCTAAGACAATGGCTTGTCATCTGGGCATCTCATTGGCATGCTCTTATAATCAGCAGTGCCAGGGAGCCCAGTGTACCGTCCCTCGCACAACTAGGCCATTGTCCTGGCAGCTGCGTGAGACACCTTTCACTCTGTCCTTTCCTCATTTCCGTGAAATAAGCGCGTTCTCTTAGTGATAGAGTGGGGACAAAAGCTTGTAATTGAAAAAATAAATTAGATGATATTACAACAACTTTCACCCTAGTCATCCCACACCCATATTTACATTCAGAAACACACACACACACGCACACACACACACACACATGCCGTCACCATTACTGTCACCACTCCTGCTCCCATCAGCCCTGACCTGAATGCCTTTCATATCTGCTCTGCCATGTTTCAGCCACCCCCCCCACCAAGTCTCTATCCCTTTTTCTCCCTTTTCCTCGCTCCCTCTCTCCCTCCTCCGCCACACTCCCCCTCAGTAAACACCCCCGAGGGTAGAACAAAGAAAAGGAGCTCCTCTCCTCCTTCTTAATCACAATTCAGCCCTTTCACTGCTGCTAGGCCACTCTCTCGCTTTCAGCATCCTAAAGCCTGAGATGAAAAGACTGCGCACGAGAGAGAGAAAAGAGAAAGCGAGAGGAAAGAGGCAGAAAAGTAGAAATTATGCCTGGCAAAGAGAAGAGCAGGAGGTGGAGAGGTAGAGAGTGACATAACTTTGGTGTCTCTACACGATTGTTAAACTTCCCCTGGTTACGCAGCCCACAATAGGCCGTCGCCTCAACCCAGAGTCTGGGCTGTTTTACTAATGGCAGAGATAGTGTTACTGTATGCCATTCCTGAGCTATTAACAGAGACAGAACAACAAAGTAAGGATGATGCAAGGCTTAAAGAAAGCAACAGATTGTTTTATGGACGTTAAAAGATATTTCACAAGTATCCGAGACTGTCCAGATTCCATTTTCCTATTTCCAGTTCTTGCTCAGCCCACTCTGCTTTTGTTAGGCTTAAGGTGTACTTCTCAGGAGTATTTAATATTTACCGAACAAATTAATGAGCCTGAGGCTGGATCAGCTGCCTCCTTGGACATTGCTGCATGCACGAGGGTCTGTGTCTGTTGCCAGACAGATGTCACTCTCAAGTCACTGACTTTCTTCAGTCACGTCTCTTTTAGTGAGAGAAACAGAATGTCCTGTCAGGGGCTAAAAGCCTGCGCCTTTTCACTGATGGATGAGACACCGCTTATTGTGCCAGCTTTTCACTTGCCTTTCCCCCTTGCACCTCAATAGGTCAGGGATCACAAATGCAAATCTACAGGCCTCCCGAAAAAGAGAGAGAGAGAGAGAAGGGGAGGATGCAAGAGCACTCAAATGAACCATGTGATATGAATTCCTAATTTTATCTGTTTCGCCCCCACTCCCTTCAACTTTTTTTCTGTTGTTGTAAAGAAAAGGAGATTATCTGTACACCTTCATTCAGATCCCCCCTCCCTTTTCAGCTGGGCCAAGCTGTGCGGGATTTAGGCCGATTTACTTCAGCAAACACCTATGGACAACTGGGGAGGGGACGGGGCTCCGTTTGGAAAGAGGGAGCCCTTTGTTTGCTGGGGTGCAGGAGGCCTAAAGCTGAACCGGGCGGCCGCATTATCGCATTAAGCAGCGTGGTGGCCTAGGGAGCCTGGTTAAAGCTAAAGTAACTGGCTATCTACCAAAGACAAGGGGACCTACATTAGCAAAATAGATGCGCCTCCTTTTTACACCCCAAGAGTTGATTCCTGGCCTCAGAGATTAGTGCGCTTAGAGATGGAGATTGAAAACCTGTGCATAACACTTTACATAGGACATGTAGTTCCAAGTTAAGCTTCATCAAGCCCATCCCCCTTGGAGTTGGAGTAAAGACAGAGAGTGAGAGAGAGAAAGAGAGAGAGAGAGAGAGAGCTTTATCCTCCCCTGTCCTCATAACATCTGTCACTGCTAAGAGGGACAGGAGAATGCCACCCAAGGCCCTGTTAGTCCTGTGTCACTTGTGACTAACCAGAATGAGCAATTTACAGTCTTGGGTCTGACCCCCTCCACCGTTCTCTTGCCCTCCCACTCCCTTCGAGATGATACAGCTGCAAATGCAGAAGCATTTGTTTCTGTGCGGACAAAGGCTGCTCCTGTGTTTGGTGTGATGAGCTCGGGCCTAAACACCCACACTCTCTTCCCATCTAGGCAACGCTGAAAGTAATTTTCAACAGTTCTAGGTGCCTGCTCTGCTGTTATCAGCTGTTTGGTTTGAGGTGTTCTGCTGTTGATGGTTTGTGCGCGTGGTTCAAGGTGACTGACGGGGGTTTGTTGTGAGTTTTCTCTTCCCCCTCTCCCTCCCTGCATGTAACCATGTGCACATTTTCTTCATGAGCGAGTACAGTGTAGCGGCGTGACATTTTGTGGCGCCGCACCGCCGTTAGCCTAAACAGTGAGGATTTACCAAGGTCAATAATGAGGTATGTCACTGCAGGCTGCAGAAACAACAGCCCTGGTGATAATGAATAGGAATAAGGATCTATCAGTAATGGGTGTGTGTGTGTGTGTGTTTGTGTGTGGGGGGTGTTTAGTTAGTAAAACTTGCATGTAAAAATAAAGCTCTTAAAGTGGTTTTAACACTGCTTTTTCGATCCACTTTCAGGGAATAATCAAAGACTTATTTTCATGCCTTTTTGTACCTTTATGTCATACTTTGTGGTTAAAATTCATGACAATCAAAAGTATGGATTTATATTAGCCTACACGCTCAGATGTTCTTTCCCAGTGCACACTTCCATTTGATTAGTGGAACACCTCCGGCAAGGTTGTCGCCACATGGAACAATCAATAACGGATCGGTGGATTAAGGTGTCATGACATCTGCGGGTCCGGACCTCTCGTGCATGGGTGAGTGCCTCATAAAGCCAGCACCGATAACAGCGCTCCCTACCTAGTGCCAGATCTATATCGCAGCCTGAAAGCCTGCCCATGCACCCCCATGCTGGCCAGTCACCTGCGTTCACAGGTTTCCCTTCACACAGCTGCATAGAATGTGCAGATACAGCCCTGTGATAGTGTGGATAAGTAATTGGAATACATTGCTTGCAGAGATTACAGAGTGTTACAGGCTCTTTCATCTTCGGCCCCAGAAACACAGGCATTGTGCAGCGCTTGGATTAGATTTTCCCGTCTTTTCAGTTACGTCGTCTGTGTTATGATTGCTTTTCCTTGTAGGATGTGAGGAGTGTGAAAGGAATATGGGCATGGCTCTTCTGGTATAAACCTGGCAAATGGCAGGCATTACACACAAGGAAGCCGCATTAGTCATAGTGACAGCATTCCTTCTTGGCTGCTGCCTGATGGACAAACTTACTGTAACTCTTCGCTACTGCAGAAGAATTGAGTTCTCCGTTAACCAACGTTCTGGTCAGCAACCATCCTCGATTCAGTGGCGAGCTCTGGTCTCATCTTTTTTTCCATGCCCCTGTTGCTCCTTGCAGTTTCAGCAAATTGCCCACCAACAGGGTGCTTGGATCTAGAGATTACAGGGCACTATTTTTTGGGTTATAGGTCTAGCAATTAAAGTAATGAGGAGGTTCTCTGCTCACGGAAGCCAGGGCCTGAGCGTAATGCTGACTCGCTGCCTTCCGAGTCGATAACTCCTGGCCCACAACCTCAGGCAAAGCATGCCTGCCCCTTATCAGGGAGGATGTCCTGTGCTTTACATTCCTGAGCTAAATGATCCCCTTCCATAGTGTAAGCACTACAGCTCAGGAGGATTGGATCTGACGGCCATGTCAAAGCTATAATACAGTAGCTCAGCGGAAGACGAGAGTGCAGGATGAGCTTCCTTAAACTTGTGCAAAGCTTCATGTTTGCTGCTGCACTTAACCTGAGCTGAATTGAAACCTGAGCTTTAATACGACATTCGACAGTGTTGCGGAATGTCTGGAAGGCACAGGAGGGTCTATGTATTGTCTGAGATGTGGATGTCATGCAAGGTTCTGTGATTATTTTATTTATTTATTTTTTTGTAATGAACTAAAGGTGTAATCCTATTTTAAGGTGCAAGAACAGCCCAGAGCAACCTGCAGCTACGAGACATGTTATGAGGTCTTTATTCTCCTCTAACTGGTAAGCAGTAGTGAGACTGAATTGCCATGTGTGCCATGGATCCAGATGGCACATGTGAATCTACCTTTTCAGGCAGGCAAAATCACAGGTCTTGATGCCATCAGCTTTTCAAGTTTTACAATGGGCCAAGCCTCGTTATTACCGCTGGCGGCCTCTTTGGCGAGACTGCCATAAAGAAAGTGTTCCTCAGCAATTAAAGCTAATGAAATATTCATGTGTGGCACCTTCCTCAGCCTTCCCCACAAATGAGCAAGCCACGCTTAATGTCTCCCCCACCCATCCTACCAACCAACCCACCCCACTCCAGCCTTATTATGGTGCTAGCCTGGCATGTCTGCAATTAGTGCACCATCTTCCAGTGGCGACTGGGCAGACTGAGTGGTGAGGAGGAGGAGACAGAAGGAGGGTTGAGAGGATATTAGGGATAAGGAAGGGCTGAAGGTGTCTTACACCAAAATGGCAAGAAGGGGTAGAATCAGGCCAGCGCGATTAATAATAGGCATTGCTTATGGATTCCACCCACTTCTGATTCACTGAACTCTTGTTATGTAAAATAAGTGTAAAGCTACATCGTATTGACTTGGTAATAAGTATTAATGCTTATATTTGACGGGGAGTGTTGGGATTTGAGACGGGCGACTTCTGTATTTTGTGCAGGTGCATGCGCGTTCAAGGGGTATCATTCGGTTTTAATCTGCGCATTTCACATGGGCATTAGGCACTAATCACATTGTGGCCTTCGGTGTGAATGGAATATGTGTTGTAATGGAGATGCCTCTTGTCATATTATGCCAGTAGTGGCTTAAAGGAGAGAGGGGAAACCCGTCTCTAATTGTAAGTTTATCTGAAAAGAACACAGCTGTCCACCCACTTGCATGCATTTATATCTCTCTCACACCTCTCTCACTCACTCTCTCTCTCTCTCTCTGCCTCCCTCCTTCTCACTTACATACACATAAAATCCACCCTGAGTAAGAGACATGTTTAGTAGAATGACGGTGCAGTTTTGTTTATGAAGGCAAGAGGCGATAACGTATTGCGTACATATGTCTTTAGTTTTGCGTATATATTTCTTTAAGTTATTCATTTAAAAATGCATTCATCCGTTTTATTATTAATGCAGCTAATTTTCGTTCATTAGCATGCAGGATCTTATACACAAAGCTTTAATAGAAAGCATTTTTATCTAGCTCAAGACTTTGGCCATCCCCACATCAACCTGCGGAAGCCTTTGTCACTTTATGAGGTTTTCACTCTGCCAGTGACCCCTTTGCATCTCAATGAGGTGTTCTGCCCGTAGCCCTCCTCCCTTGTTCCCACGCATCATGGTCCTATCAGCTCAGCACCTTTCTCCAGAGCTTGCTGAGAAGTCTCGTGCATCCTCACGCCGCCCAGATCCGCCGAGGTGTTTACTATGGGATTATGAGGCGGAGGGGGTGGGGTTACGTGGAGGACTGAGCCGTGGGAGGCTTCGGAGGCAGCTGAGGGAGAGAGGTAGCCATGGGAAGGGCCCCCCAAAGGCATGGAATGCCAGTGAGGTCAGCAGGGGTTGGAGCGGGGGGGACCAGAGGAGCTCTCCAGGGATGGAGCAGGTGCTTTTGTACAGGCCGTCAGGCATCAAAGACGTGATGGGGCTGAAAAGGTTAGTGCTGGCGCTGTGAAGCAAGTCCCCCTGTTATTTTTTTGGCTCGGTGGCTGAGCAAGTGGGTGCAGGGGAGAGGGTGGTGCCTGGCTCCCATGCTCTGGTGTTACAGAGGTCACTTTTTGTACCTGAATGGGCTCAAAAGGAAGAGGGCTACATGGTTAATTCTGAGAGTAACATCTTTGGCGCCATGATGGTGCCTGATATGGTGCACAAAAACTTTCTCATTACAAAGAATGGCAGGTGAATGCATCAGGTGCTGTTCTTACAGGTAACTGTACAGTGATTTTAATAGTCATAATAAAAGAGACTCATGTCAGTGATATTTTTACTCCCCCATTCTTCTGTAAACATGATCAAGAGTGACAGAACATTTATATTTGTATAAAAGTTAGAATGAGGCTTGTTAGGGGTCATCTGTTGTTAGTTTTTACAACTGAAATAGGATTTTTTGTGTATTTGTTTATTAATTGTTGGTTTGTCCTAAGAAACCAGCTGTATAAACAAGAAAGAATGAAAAAAGAAAAACTTATACGGGTCCTGTGATTCATTACTTTATCTGTTTTGGGACCTGTCAACTCGACATTAGGTCAAAAAGTCCAGCCAGGCATAAAGCTACAGAGCCCATACAGCCTAGCGACAAATTGTTGTCCCTCTCTTCGCACTTGATGTCCTAGCTTCACCCAATCAGTGTACCTAATGTCTTTTTTTTCCTCCCTTGTTCAGGATGGGTAGAGCAGGAGGAGGTAAGAGTGGGGGAAGTTGGAGGGGGGATTTAGTTGTTGCAGGTTGCGTCATGGGACCCGCGGTGTCCCCTTTTGTGCAGCACGTCAAATGTGGTTAACATGCGGCCATTTATCTGCAAAGCCCCCGGGTGTACAATAGTCTGGGGGTGTGTGTGTGTGTGTGTGTGTGTGTGTGTGTGTGTGTGTGTGCGTGCGCGTGTGTGTGTGTGTGGAGGGGGAGGAAATGGTGGAATGGTAGGCTTAGTGTCGAAGCGTTCCCATTCTCTTTCTCTGTCTCTGTCACACACCCCCTCCCCTCATTTCTCCTCTTGGCTGCACACAAGCCTTTTCCGTCATTGTTTCGTTCTTCTTTCTTCTCTCCCCCGGGGGGCGCCGCGCGGAGCAAGCGGGTCAGGCGGCATCTGACAAGGTGCTTCAGAATGTCGTGGGCTCCCGTGAGACAGATTGTTCCACGCAAATGTAGAGAGTGCTAATAAGGTGTGCTGCGTCTTCTCAAGTAGCATCCTGACAGTCACTGAAACTTCTGAAACATGATTTTTAACATGGAGACCCTTTAGTTTTGTAGTTATTTGAGAGCATTAGTGAATCATAAAAGATCGCTCAGGAAGCAAGAAACTCTACAGCAACTTGCCAGTATGATCTGATGATGTATTTGTGGCTGTATTTGTCACTTGGCTTGTTTTTTGTCTGAGTTAAGTCTCTGATTCACAAGTGCCCTGCAAATGGAGCTGGCATGCATGCATTTCACAGGTAACGAGATTACTCCGGGCCAGTGATTGACTTGTTTTCCAAAGAGAGCAGCTGAAGTGACTACAAAGGGGAGCCAGGTCTAAAATTCATTCTAACTTTATTACCCCAAGCCAGATACAATCAGCGAGGAATTTTAGCTTTCCCTTCTGTCAGCGTACCTTTGGTGTCTCTTGCAAAGGGAGCAGATGCAGGAAAAGGTCACAGGCAGCGTACGAGGAGCTGAAGCAGGAGGGGTGGCTGAATTGTTCTCGTCCATTATGTTTGGAAATAATTGCAATGGTACATTAGTTGTGGTATTCAACCATCCCAGATTGATGACGGAGATTACCTAAAGTTCCTGTGAAACTCTGCAGACGTAAGAGCTTGTCAATGCAACAGCCTCATAAATTCTTCAGGTCAGTCTTGTCTGGCATTAGCAGGACTTAAAATAAGAATGCAAATAATGCTTGTTAATACATTTCACCTTTTGATCAACGGCCAACAGGGTTTCAACTTCAAACGCTCCTGTCGTCTGTGTTGTTTTCACCGCAGAACGGGTGGTTGCCGTCCCCACGGCCAAAACAGCGCTGGGAAACCACAGAGAAGCACTGCCATTTTCTTTTTTCCATGCACAGCCTAAAAATACGCCGCAGTGCATCCCGACAGTTTTTGCAACGGGCGCACAGATCTCCAGCCCGCTGGCTCGATTTGTGCTTTCTATCCCGTGTCATGTAAGGGCAGCTTAATGAGCGAGAGGTCAGCGATCACCCGTTTTAGCTGAATCAAGGAATAGTTTACATGACCAACAAAAGCTGTTGGTCAGAGTGGTTTAATCAACTTCCTCACCGAGCATGACTTTTATCTATAAATTTGTCTTCGTAAAACTATTTATCCCTTTTATTTCGTGACCTCAATCTGGGTTAAGAATGAATGGGAGAAAGAACCGTATAATACTTACAAAGGTTACAGTTTGTTACTGTTTTTTTTTTTTTTTTTCTTCAGTTTATTTTTGTTTGTACCTAAGCACACTGGCATTGCTTAAACAGTTCCAAATAAGCAAGTCTCAAAATTATTTCCCATGCCTCAAGAGAAGAATGCTTGGACACAGGGGCAGGTTGAAAAAAATGTGCAAATAGGAGCAAGTGTGTGAGAATTTTAGTTTGTTTGGAAGTTTGTTGGCCGATGTTCTAATGCTACTTGGCTGCATTAGTAGTAAATTTTTCATTAGCTGCTGCTTCTCTTTATATGAAAAAGTTTGCGTACAAAAGACGGTGCCACCCAGCCAGGTTTGAGACACAACAACCAGTCACCTCTCATCACAGAGCCATCTGTAAACATTTAAGAGAATAAGTTTGCTTACAGGCTGTCCCTTTTAATTAGAGGCTGGGCTTGGTGCCCACCCTTTTCCAGAGGTTATGTGATAACTGCACCTCACTGCGAAGGATGAAAAGATCTGCTGACGTCCTGCCCGAAACACTCCGAGAGGGGAGGAGCGTCAGCTGCACTAGGCCCTGAACAGAGAGCGTATGGTCTAAAATAGCCACCCGCTAACACGAGACTTTACTGCACGCAGGGAAGCTTCCTGCTGCATTGATTTGACCTCAACTGCCTCAAAATATTACAAGAATCAGAAGTGAAAAGATGGCTTGGGTGGCCTTTTGCATGACGAATTTTTTGGTTTGTCATTTGTCTAACAAGATTGCTCACGAGGTAGACGAGGCACTCATGATGTTTGCGTCTAAATGGGTGTGGAGTTGTTTACAGGAGTCACAGTCGACTCACATGGGAGGCTGCATGAACTGGGTGAATGAGCCATAAAGTAAACCAAACATACTGCAGTAGGAGTCAAGTAAAGTTACCCCAAATCCTTCATGGCACCATATCAAACAGTTCACCTGAAACTAATGCCCCCGGCAGGCACTGAGCATTAATGAGTGCACAAGGTTAGCGTGGGAAAGATGACGGCGTGGCAGAAATAGGTGACCCAGTAGGCCGCCTGGGGGTCGTACCTCTTGTCTAAGAGGGCCTTTTGTTTGCACGTCTCAGACAGGAGAATGAATGAAAGCTTGGAGTGGAGGGATATGCCTCGTTTAATATATATAATGAAGCAGGGAAAGGATGTGACTGACATTTCTATATACCATCCCAGGTCAATGGCATTATCTATGGAGAACCTTGTGTTGTGTTGTGTTGTGTTGTGTTTTTCTTTTTGGCAACTCTATTATCATGGAAAAAATTTTTTGAATATCATTATTTAAATGTATTTAACACTGATATCAGGTGTTATGTGGTAGATCTAGAAATAAGTCTTAACCGAAAATAACAAATATGTGAGTGGACAGTTCTTGCAATTACAGTCAAGTTGCCATGTTGGCTACAAACACTGTATTAATCTTTCTGGTGGGGAAATCTAGGTTAAATGCAAATTGGTTTAAGGAATATCAGACATGTTAGCTGTAAATATGTGCACTAGACCAGAAGGTAATTCATTAGGAACTGGCCATGGCTACAAACACCATTCAAATGAATTGAAGGAAAAGTAATTATTTTCGATCTCTCAATCTCCCATAGACTCACACACACACACACACACACAAGCACGCACAGGCCTTTCTGTGACTGAGAAATTCATTTAAACTGTTTATTTTCAGTAGTGTTACATTTAAAGATGCAACTTCCTTCAGAAGCGTACACTAGAACTCCATTTCATTTTGACCTTATTAAAAATGTATTAGAAAACATTAATATCTTATTAGTATATTTGCTGGCATAAAATATCAATGTATTTCCTAAATGAAAATATTAATTTCAGTGTATAACTAAAATATGTAGTCTGTTTTACAGTTGTACTTTACAATAAATTGAAATAAACACTGACACATTCTCTTTTATTCTTTTTTTTTCTCCTCTTTCTTGGCACTGATGACTGATGTCTCTCTCAACCTTCCAACATTACAGGTAAGACCAAGTGTTTAATTATGTGTAATTATGTTTTTAAATAATTACTCCCCGGATAAAACACAGTTGAAGACTTTCTAATGAAAGCATAATGAAACCCTAGGCAGTGTATACTTTACCTGGTGCACTTTCTCATTTAAACTCGTTCTCATGGTAATTGTTGCGAGCCCTTTTATTTTGTGTAGTCTTATGGGTTGGTTCCTAGTTTGTAGTGACACATCTCTAATAAACCGTTCTGCAATACCTTTCTTTTTATCAAGACAGGGTAGTTCCCCATTTTGGCAAATATTATGCACACTGTAATTTTGTATTTCTTCAATAGTCTCCCAAAACAACAGGACAAAGAAGGCTGTATTGTTTTTTGAATTGTGAGAGCAAGTTTCAGTGTTCGAACAGGTGGAAGCATATGGCCACATAAATGAAAGCAATATGGATATTAATTTTGCTTGTCTCACACAACCAGCAAATATTTAACCGTTCTAATAAAAGCTGCATGCTCTTCACGGGCCCCTGTGAAGAGAGGCAACAATATCTCCTCGCACATGGGGAAATGGATAAATCCCTTTTCCCTACTGTGCAAAATCTGTTTTTTTTTTTTTTTTTTTAATGTAGCACACAGCTCCAAGCCTTGTTGCGTGGGTGGGCTTGTATTCTTCTTACTAAAATCAAGGATACCTTTTTTTCCCTTTTTTTTTTTTTGCCTTGTTAAGAAAGGCATCTCTGCGAATAAGTGTCTGGGCATATAATTTCTCTGGCTGTAGAATGTGTGTGTGTGTGTGTGTGTGTGTGTAAAGTGACTAGTTGTAATTCATTACACCTTTCCCTTCATGTAGCATTTAAATGTCCTTCTAATGTACATGTAGGGAACATTTAATTTTCCTTTGATGACTTCAGACATGACTTAGTAGGTTTTAAATGCAGAAGTGCAGTTTTGTAATTTGAAGCTGCTTGTCCATGTACACTGTTACTGCTCCCTTCAGTTCTGAGCTTGACAGTTACACACCTTTGTCACAGAGGCTGACAAAGGGAGTTATTTAAAAAAACAAAGTGTGCGCGGAGCTGATAAACAAGAGAAATGAACTGGTATCAGCTTGGTGTCCGGTGAAGATGTGGCTGAAAGCAAAACTGTGAGTGTATGTTTGCATGTGCGTGCTCACATACACAGGGTGGTGGTGTTGAGAGGGCTCATGGAAACGTGAGGTGCATTTGGAGAAGGAAGTAACAATTCTTCTCTGCCTCTCAACGCCACCTCTTAATTGTAACACGAAAAATGCCCTTCTCACAAAGATCCCTGTTTTGGTTCCTCTAATAAGCCTCTCACAGACGAATGGCACTTTTTTAGACCAAAAAGGCCACAAGCGTCTTAAGGAGTCACGTTTTAAGTGACAAATTGTTTCACCAACAATGGCGCCATCTAATTGCTAATTGGAGCTCACAGTCTAATAGAGCGAGGAAGGATGGAGGGTGAAAAGGAGCGAAGGGAAGGGGGAGAGGGAGAAGGGTCCTCACACACACTTGCTTTAGATGGCACCTTGAGTGGTCACACCAGGATTCAAAAGACACAGCCATGGCGCAAGTCCCAGTCTGCTTCTTTCTTTGGTAATGGGTGGGATCGGCAATCGTTCCGATTTTCAGAATGTATATTAACCCATTGACATTACCAGTCAGATAAGTGGCTTCTCCTCTTCATCCACGGAATTCTGACGTGTGTAGCTTTTTGTCAATATTCCTCCCCCTTGACCACAGGCAGGGAGTGAAGATAGATGGGAAAATGGGACTGTAGAAATTTGGTTTAAATTTGCTAAAGGAGGAAACAGAGCAGCATGAAGGTTGACATTTCAGTCCCACCTTCTGTAGGTGTCGTAGTCTTGAGTTCTCTGAGCCTCTTTCACTGTCATCTGGATTTGATCTAGAGGTCAATTCCTAGTGCTCCTAACCACAGCCTGCCCACGGAGTTCTTTTATTGTTGGTGCTGGTGGGGGAAGGTGTCTGACAGCTGTAACAACACCTGAGACTAGTCACTTATCTCCCCCTTCCCCCTAGTGAGGGGCATGGACTTTGCCTTAGTATGGCGAGAGAGAGAGAGCCAAGTGCCAGCTCGAGTGCCTTGGCAACCAGGAGCCATATAACGCCGGTGTCAGTCATCATTGGTTGAGGGGCGGGGATGAAGTCTAGACTTAAGTTGTAGCATAAGTTTAATCGCATTTCAGCGTCTGCTGTGGCTTAAGCCTCTAGCTACAGCAGGGAACTGGAGTCAATGGTCAGATTGTATCAGCAAATTAAGGCCTTGGCAGCGGGTGATCGCCAGAGTTGTGGGACAAGCAGCTGTGGTCCTTTTGATCTTCAAGCCTCTCTCTGTTGCAGTCCCAAGATAGCTGTCACTCAGACATGCCTAAAAATAAGACTCATGTTAAGAATGCAGTACCCACCAATGATACCCTTTGCCTGTAGCAAGCATTTCCAAGATCTTTGAAAAATGGTCCTGTCTCTGTCTGTCTGTCTGTCTGTCTATCTGACCCATTGAGAGTCAAAAGGCACTTTGTCTGAAGGACTGGAAAAAACAATGGCTTTAGAGGTGATGTTAAAAGTAGTTCATGACCCTCTTCTTTAAACCAAGAGTGAATGCAACATCGTCTGTGCTAGCCTCTAGCATCCCTTGAGAGAGGGCATTATATGCTGCTGTATTGTTGGCCTGCCTCCTGCCAACTGTGCTGGGAACAAAAGGCCGAGCGTTTATTAACAGACCCTGCTGTGTTAAAGGAAGCCCTGACCAGCCTTCCTTTCCTGATGATGGCCTTATCCTGGCTGGACTCTCTACCACCAAGCAATTTGAAGGCCCTGCTAATAGCCAGGTAGATAGCCACCACTGGAGAAGGATATCTCATTGTTGCTTTGTTCTCAGCAGGAAAGTGCTGCAGTGTGAAAAATGTGAATAGCCTAACCATCAGCAGTGTCAGCATTTTATTTGGCAGGTTCTCCATTTTAGATTGTTCTTCCTCTTTTAAAGAAGTGGCTTTGATAACATTTAAATGCTTGCCTTCTGGTAGACCTAGCTGGTTTCTTCCCAGGAGAGAATGCTACAGGTTGATACTTCTCTGTTTAACAAGATTTGGGGAAGAATTAAAGATGAACCTTGACATCTTGCAAATGTAAAATTTTGCATAATGTATTTAGGCTTCTTCAAATAGACTAATAGAATAAATGATTCAGTATATCTGAGGACATTTGAAAGTTACCCAAGTCTTTATTAAAAGACTGTACTTCAGTCGATATTACTTCTCTTTTTAACCAATCATATGACCAAACTGTAAGTGACAAATTGAGTTTCAGCTGCAGCGAAGTTGTCCAACATAGCTAATATGGTTGTTTATGACTTTGCCAGTGCCAGTCATGGTTGATTACTTCAGTTTATCAGCTGTAGCCTATTATATGGACAAGTGCATTACATTTATATTTGTTGTTTGTTCTTTGAGAATTTCATGTCACTCTGTCTCCTGCTATTGTCTGAATGGAGAGAAGAACATCCAAAAGATCCAAAAACAGGAAAAAAATGTTTTCAAGTTGGATACAAAATGTCAGTATAGTGCCAAGATTTTAACTTGCTTAGTTACTCTTGTCTATCTCTGGCTGCAATAGAAGATTTCTGGCGCTCACCCTTGAAATCATCTCCACCTGGATGTTGTAGGCCTGGCTCCAAACACTATAAGGAAATAAAATACGAGTGTGAAAAGCTTGCAGGAATGGCTCTTCCCCCCCAGTGGGACTTTCTGCACTCCAAAATGCACCTCACTGACAGGAAAAGTTTATGGCGATTTGTTGAGTCAAACGATGGACCTTGCGGAAAATGATATGAGCATGAACCGTCACATTCCGCACCTATGATGGAATCGTCCACACTTTTTGCTAGCTGCATCCAGCTGCTGCTTTCTAATCTGGGGTGTAACTGGTCATAAAGTTTTCGACAGCCAGGTTCACCAGATTCACTCTCTTGTCTATTGTTGGTTACAGTGGACACAGAAAGAGAATTTCGTCTTGGGTATTCTTTATGCACTCTAATGATCAGATTTATTATTTATAGTTTTTTTTATATTCAGACACAATTTACAGCCACTAAGTACTCACTGATCTTAATATGATGAAAAATTAATGTGAGATCTCAGGAAATTAATACTTGTCAGAAGGAGATATCCATTTATAATGATCTGTTATCCAGTCACAGCCAACAACCTTTCTACCCTTTCCAAACACTCTGTCATTACCTTGTTTCTCTTAATCCAAGACATGGATTAAGGCATAGACTTGATTAACTAATGTAAAGCAATGGAATATTGCTTGGAATATTTCTTTTTTTAAAAATGCTCCATCCCCATGGTGGTTTACAGATCTGTAGGGTTTCCCTTGAAACTTTTTCAAGGGAAGGCAGGAGATTTACAACTGTCATGCCTCTTTCATAATATGACTTGCCAATAAAGTAACAGACTTTAAGAGGCCCATTAAACGTATGTGGGTGGCAGAGCAAAAGAGAACGAACAAGACCTTGTTTTCAAGCTTCCAAAAGGGATGGTGTAATGAAGACCAAATGACTACTCAGGAGTCATTTATTTGATTTTTTTTTCTCTACCTCCAGAATACAGCTTCACTTAACTGGAAAGTTTTGCCCTGGGGAGCGAACGCCTGTCAGTTCCTCTTACTTCAGACAACCGTTGCCATCCACGGTGGCGAATTGCATGGAAGGGGGGGACAAATTACCCACTCTGTACCCCGGGGGCAGGTGGTTTTCAGGGGTCATTTTCTCAGGTCACATGTAGGAGACATACATCTGTCACTCTGAAGGCAGCACTGGAAAGTGTCATGTCCTGATCTGTAAATCGATTCACGCCATGAGGTGGTGGTACTTCACTGCTCTAGTATGACTTACACCAGTCGTTTGTACACTGCGTATAAGTTATATCCTCATAAAGCTTTAGTCGGGGCATTAGGCAAGCCAGTGGAACAGTGGAAAACAGTGCACTTGGTAGTCTGTCGGCACCTTCCTGTTTGTCTTCCACAAAATTTGGGACACAATAAACAGTATCAATGCTTATCAAAGTATAACATACCTTCCCTTTTCCATTACCAGGGAAAACAATGTGAAGGTTTTAGATTTTGCTGCATACTTACCTAACACGTCAGGCTCAAGGATAGGTGACAAGAAACCCATATCACTGTTTATGGTTCACTGGGCAAAACAAACCTCTTATCAGGATAGTAACCTACACTGCTAGTTCACCTTATCTTGAGAAAACATGGTCATGGTCTTTTAATGACCACTGACTTAGACTCGAGCATGTGAAAGTGATCAAACAAAAAAATGCAGCAGCAGAAAAAAAAAATTAAATGTTCCTGATGAAAAACTCATTTTTTTTTAGTCAGACAAAGCTTTTCCTTACTTGGCCTTAAAGTGAACATGGTCCTTGATGCACATTTGGACTGTTTAGTTCAGGCTGTTGACAATGACAAACAGCTAATTTATTTTCACAGATCTGGCCTGAAGGGTTTGACCCATTTACATTGTGTGAGGGTCTAACATGCTGTTCATCGGCAGTCGAGCACTAGTATCGGGACGCGCAGTGTGCCTTGATGAAGTTATGATAAATTCTTACCACTAACTTTTGGGCTGCTGACTTAGAAAGTTTCACTACTGCAAATGTCTGGCTCAGGAAATGTACAAATAGGTGGACTAGAATACCACTGTTTCGTCACATGCAAGAAATACTAAACACGTAAAGGAGAGAGGAACCTGTCTGGGTGTGAAGCAGTGCCAGAGTTCTCACTAGATGGTGTGATGCATGTACGTGTGTTCTTTACCTTTGTTTGTCCCTATAAATAAACTATCTTATATGGGATGGAATTTTATTAGTATCAGTGCCATTGTAATAACTCTTTAGTTAGCTGTTTAAAAATATTGTACCTCTCTAGGTTTATTGAAAAAAGCATCTCTCCTGTCAATCCCCTTAAGCAGACAAATATCCAGCTTTATTTGTTAGTGTGTCCTGCTAATGGGGCTCTGGCGGAAGAACGGCACACACTGCTCTTAGGAGATGTCTTGTATCAGCAGAACGTCTCTCTTTTTGTTTTATTAATTGGTCTACCGTTTCTGTAAAGACTGAGAAAGACTTTTTTTGAGAGCTTTCGTTACTACAACAAATTTCTCAAGATACTTGGTCAAAACATTACAATTAGACACTGATTTTCAGGATTTGGGATTTCAAAATATGTTTTGGTACGTTCTTTGCTTTCAAAATTTCCTAAGGGCTCTAAAATGCAAAACCGAGACACTCAAATGGCGAACCCACAATCTGGGCATATTTTGTGCCAACATGAATAAATACCATCGTAAACAAACCATTAAATATTTGCTAAGGATAAAAGTCTTATTCCAAAGTCTGACTTGAGCTAATGAGGGAGATCAGACTTTTACAGTAAGATTTGACTTGTACTGTAGTGGGATGGAAAACAAAAAAGTGCCCTCCAGTCAGCCTCTTATGGGTCAAAGGTCAACTGGCAGCATCTGCCGTACAGCACAGTGGGATGTGTGGGCCATAGGGCCTGCAGCTACATTCACCTACCTGGCAAAGATCAAGTTGGAGAAGATCGTTTGTGTGTGTGGTGTGTGCGTGTGTGTGCATGCGTGTGTGTGTGTGCGTGTGTGTGTGAGCAAAGTCATTATTAAATCATGAACTGAGGTGGTGTGAAGCTGGTGAATTTTCAGTTTAATAGGAAATATTACAGATTAAACATATTACGTTCTTTTGTTGAGAAAAGGGGGTCACACTCCCACCTAGGTCGATAAATAATTCATGCTTTTTGGAAGTAGGCCTTGCGTCCCCGTGAGAAGCCAGCAGGCTGCTAGGGCTGAAATAGCTTGATCATTGCCAACATTTACACGAGTGTGCTGTATATGCATATGCAATTAAACCGGAGTTCAGCTCATCTTCAGTGTAGCAGCTTGCCGTAATGGAGAGAGAGAGAGAGCTTACATTTTACTAGACTGTGTCACCCTCGCTATGAGGTGGCTGTGAATTAATGCAATAGCCACAACAGATGACTGGGAAGACATCCATAATAAAGATGAAAGGAACGCAATACACAAATAACACTGACTGTGTGTAAGAGCAAAGCTAATGAGTGGAGACGTTTCAGTTAGGGAGAAGGATAAAGAAAAAGAAATACCTTAACAACACGTAACTCCCACACAATCTGTTGCATCACACACAAACACGCACACACAGTACGTGATATCGGTGCATGCAAGAGCCTTATCAGAGACAAACAGCTCGAGGGTTTTGCATTTCCCTCTCTGATGAAGTGAGCAGGTTTGCCCGCTTTACATAACCGTAATGAACACACCTAAAGCATCCTGGTGGTAGCTTTATTTTTAGCCCTCTTGCTGTGCTTTGACCAATTTGCTATTTTCTTTCTTCTGACTGGCATACGGTTTAATGGATTTGTCCAGACTGTGATTCTGAACACAGAAGATTTCACTGCTTTCATTGACTTTTAGATAGCTTTCAAATTTTCTATGGTATTCAGGGCAAATCTGGCCAGACATGGGAAATGAATAGGCGAGACTATAAGATGAGGCATAATAAGAATTCTCTGTATCTCCTTCTCTGTATACTCTCTCTCTCTCTCTCTCTCTCTGTCTCTGTCATGCACACTCACACACTTATGCTCCACATTTTCACCACATTTCCCCTCACTGTATTCTCTCTCATAGCTCTATTTCACACTACATTTTTCCTTACCATGTTCTCTCTCATGGTGTTCTCCTATACTGTGTTCTCCCTCACAGTATTGTCTCTTATTGTGTTCTCTCTCACGGTGTTCTCCTTTATCGTGTTCTCTCTTACTGTATTTTCCTATATCCTGTTCTCCCTCACAGCATTCTCTCTTATTGAGTTCTCTCTCATGGTTCTTCTCCTGTATTGTGTTCTCCCTCACATCATTTCCCCTCAACATGTTCTTTCTTACTGCGTTCTCCTATATCGTGTTCTCCCTTAATGTGTACTCCGATGTCTTGTTCTCTCTCACATCATGTTTTCTCTCACTGTGTCCACTCTCACATCATTCTCTCTCACCATTTTCTCTTGTATTTTGTTCCTGGTTATATTTTGCACCAGCATGTAAAATGCACCAACATGTGCAAGAAGAGCAGCAAGTGCTTTGTAGTGTGATTGAATCTGCGCAGTAAGTGTGCACTGTGAAGTAGGTTTTGTTGTTTTTTTGTTTTGTTTTTTTAAGGTCAGTGTGGCAATGTTCATTTTACCTTTTAACTTGATTGAAATGCTTGGAATGCAAGGGTCTTGGCAGTGTTTGAAAATCACTCAACAATGTTCTCATGTACAGTGCTTCAATTGTAAAATGAAACTTAAATTATGCTTATTTTCCTTAAGAAGGAGTAGTTTAATTTCAGGTAAAATTCCAGAAAGGAGTTTAAAGGAGTGATAATGATTAGGAATGAGGTTGGTGAAATGGAATGATGGATAATAATAGATGCATTATTAACCTTTTTAAGGGGCCCACCCTCGAACACCAAAGATAGAACACTGACTCACACACAGCGTAAGGGTTAACCACTGAGGTACAAAATATGTAGCTGTAATTGGTCCTATTACTGTAAATAATGACATTATCATTTTTACATAAAGGGGTGGACATCGTGTTAGTTGTTGTGAGAATAAAAGTCTAAAACTTAATGTTAAGAAACAAAGGAAACTGTATCTGTGCACTCACTTTATTCTCTTTCCTAGTATTGTTTTTCCTCAAGCTTTAGATCTGTAACCTTAGTACATATTTCAAATGCCAATGTATGTATTTTTATACTTACAATATGGCGAACGTACTCCTTAGAGTGGTGCAAGTTTTAACGATGTGGTTTTGGAGCATTAAGGGAGTAATTTTGAATCAAAGCAGCTCTATGTTAATAGACAATAATAACCCTATTAACTGCCCACTTCCCTTCTGCATCTCCTTTAGTTTGGAGGAAGTGCAAATCAGGTGACACAGCGTCTTGGTCAGATGGTAAATTCTTTCTCAATGTGTTCAATGGTAATGGAAAATATCTGATTAACACAGAAAAAATCTGCAGACCAATGTGTGTGGGTGTGTATGTATTTTTGGTTTATGAGGCATTTCAGAACATAAAGGAAAATAAAGTCAATGGAAATTTACCTATTCTCTCTAAAAATATAACAATATTACACAGTTGAAAAATAGAGAACAGAGGCTCTGAAAAAAAGTCACTTTACTTTGGACTCTGTGAATAAGACAGACCAGAACGCATGTGAGAGGTGTGCCTGTTGCAGTTGACGTTACGGTTAACGCCTGTGAAGCACTAATGTCAAGGTGTTAAAGCCTGATTAAGTTCCTCCTGTGTACATGCTGTTAAAGCACCAAGGCACGATCGCAGTGCTCACACTTCTGAAAGGGGAACTTGTCGTCCGTGGCCCGTCACACCTTATTCCCCTCCTGGGCTGATAAGAGACAACGTGATAACAACGAAAAAAACAAACTGCTTGTGAACATGCAAAAACTGCCCTAGTTTTTTTCTTTTCTGTTCTTTTTTTTTTTTTTATTAGATTGAAACCGTGGCTTCAAATGTATCAGGTCATTTTCCCATTTGATCTTGCATATCTTTAAAATGTATTTTTGGAAAAAATTCGCACTTAGATTAACTTTTTTAAAAAAGTATAGAGTTAACAGTCTTGCAACTGAGGGCTTAAAAATGGAGAGGCAACCTCAGGGAGGATATGAACCACAGGCCCTTCACTATTGTTTAAATAGTACGTTTCAAGACAGTAGGTTTTTCTTGGCACCTGCATCGATGGCAAAGCTCCCTAAAACAGACAGTTTCGCAGGCCTTTGTGTTTTCAGAAAACATATTTTTTTGGCATCAGTCTGGGTTTCTCTTTCCATGGCATTCTCAGAGACGGTCAGAGCTCCTCGAGCTTGAGATGACCTCTGCTCAGGCCTCGTGTTATTTTTTGTCCTTTGTCTCCAAAAAATATAGCAGCGGTGAATGTTTACACGAACAGCAGAAGTGATTGCAAAAATGAGTGTTTAGTGAAAGAAATACAAGCATATAATGTAAAAAAGTGAATCCTGTTTCGTTAATACCTTATATAGTCCACCTCTTACAGCTTGATCAGGTGATCTCTTTGGTTTTTCTGGTGTCAAAAAAGGACTTCATTTAGAGTTTTGTAACAAGATTGTGGGCTCAGTGCAACAGAGAAGCACATTCTCACAGCTCACCCGCATTGTAACACTACAGTATTGACTAGCATGTCTCTCTGCCACTCCCTGTGTTGTTCACAGATAATTCACGAGCACGGAAAGCTTTACTTTGAATCTAGGTTTTCCTTGCCTTTAGCTCTGAATGAATGAATATGACTTCCGTGTGAGCCGCTAATGTGATCGGTGCGTGCTCCCAGAAGGCGGTGAGGGATAAGTCCCCCTTAGCGAGTGGAGGAAGTGGAGGAACAATGGCCTCCTCAA
Organism: Pangasius sanitwongsei; assembly: GCA_037576675.1. Classification (NCBI taxonomy): domain Eukaryota; kingdom Metazoa; phylum Chordata; class Actinopteri; order Siluriformes; family Pangasiidae; genus Pangasius; species Pangasius sanitwongsei. Next base: position 4,899,506 of record CM075007.1, read on the forward strand.
TACTTACTGCATCTCCTCTTAAAATCTGGCTTGTAATATTCCATGCCAGGAAGATGCTCATTGCTCGGTTTGTGCGTATGTGTGTGTGTGGGTGTACGTGTGTATGTGTGTTGTAATTATAAAATTAAAACACTGACTACTAAAAGTTTGGTTACAGAGAGAAAGTGTAGCATGTAGACATAATAAGTAGATAAAAATGTTTTTTTTTTTCCTCATAAAGGTACTGCATGCTTGTAAAAGAGAGAGTGTGTGAATACATTCCTATTCTGAAACTTGGTTGAGGAGGAGGGGGAGTAAGCTGTAAGCGCTAAAGTACCTTTTGATTACAGTAATCTACATTCTAATTATCCACTTTAGCTAATTATCACCTTGCCTTACCCCAGGTGTGTTCCTGTAAACAGTAACACACACTCACTTTCTCAGTCTCTGGCGTTCTTTTAATCCTCTCCCTCCTGCAGTGAGGCAGAGATCTCCTCCAGATGTTCCAGTCTGCCACTAATAACAAAGCTATTAATAAATAAAATGCATGATTCCAGATGTAACGCATCTGTTTAGAGTGAACTGGTCACCTTAAGAGAAGTGTAATAATTAATTATGCCTTTATATAATAGCAACTGAACAGTCTCTGTCTTCTGTCTTTATATATTATGTCTCTTATCCTAAGACTACAACAGAAGACTCATCAGCTTCATTCGCCTTCTGGCTCTCAGTATAAAAGGACGCAGTAGAGAACTCTGTTGCACTCTGGCTCATTTCCCCCCTGTGGCTTTATGGGCAAAGGGCAGGGCTTGAGGTCGTGGGGGTGGCAGGAAGGGGACATAAAGGCCAGAACAGAGACCTTCCCTTGTGCACTACCTGGCAGGGATGCTATTCAGGTGACGTTGCTTCGGATGCAAGTGTATTTGCGCGTGCATGTGTGCGAGGATGTGTGTGGGAGGGAGTGCTGAACAGATGTGTTTTACTTCCTTATTAACATCACAAAGAGCTGCTCTGATTGAAGGGGGCTCTATTTCTCTTTGGTGGGATGTCCCCATTCACACGCACGCACACACACCAACACACAAACTGACCTCTTTAGAAGGCTTCCACCTACACTGCCAGCTGGTAACTGGAGGAGCTGTTGCTGTGCAGTCCACATCGCGTTATTTCCCAAAGCATCACAAACGTATGCTTACATGTGTGTTTGGGATAAATGGGCTCAGTAATTCTGCTCGAGTAAAATTGCCATAAGAGCGAATATTTAAAAAAAAAAAAAAAAAAAGCGGGTCAGGTGTAAAATAATTTTAACACAAATTGCTACTGTCTTCCAAGTCGACCGCTGAATTGCGTCCCTAATTGTTAAAGTAATTCAGCTCCTCATCGCGTCAAAGAAACAGGGCTTACTCTAATCTGCACCGGCAGCGCCGTATGTTATTGTAACGTCCTAATTAATCTTACAGGAGGTGTAATGCGACCTCAGATTAGGTATGCACCTCAAACGGATTAATTAATGCTTCTAATCAGCGGCAGCAAAATTAATTTTGCCCTGATTACACGCCTTCGAATTTGCATGTGCTTAACGCTGGGCTTTTTTTTTTTCCACACTATGATACTACACACACATACACACACACACACACACACACCAGTTAAAAGGAGATAATATAACATAATATGGATCATACACAGTCAGACACGTTTGCATTAATATTGATACTGTGTTTGTACACATGGACATGCGTTAATACTGATATATGTTTGCACACAGACACATACACACACACACACACACACACTTGTATCCTATTGGGAGCCATTTGAAGCAGATTGTTATTGATGTTACTGAGAATATTGTAGAGATGATGGAAAACTAAGGAGGTGTGTAGCTGACAGTTGCTCAACCTGGTGCTTGTATTATTTCACCCTGTGCCTTTGGAGTGTAGGAGCGTGTGTGTTCTAGGCATTCATGATGCTTCATTTTTTAGACAGAGCTATTAAAGACAGAGGCAAATCAAGTCCTAATGACTTATAAAGGCCAGATGAATAAAAGGCGGTGTTTAAAACCAGGGGGAAAAAAACATCCAGACAGCTATATGGCTTGGGCGAAGCTCTCGTCTCACTTTTTTTCCTCTCTCCTGTGCGTCATCTATGGAGTTGGATATCTATAATTGAGGCACTTGCTGCCCAACCCAAAACCAGTGAACATCATTTTCCTCTCATCACATGGCCGAAAGCTCTCTCTCTCTCTCTCTCTCTCTCTCTCCTCTCGCTCAGCAATCATTTGCGGCGATTATTAAAAACACAACTATTTCCGAGGTACCTCAGGAGAGCCTTACAAAGTGAAGTGCTGAAGTGTGAAACGTTACAAATAAAAAAAAACACAGCGTTTGTTTTGTGTACACAACACGACGCCCGAAGGCGCAGATTGAACTTCTTCATTTATTTCCATTTTTTGGCATGTTCCCACACGACCGCAGAGCTCAGGTTCATGCGGCCATGCGTTTACTCTCAGGGCAGAAGGAGAGGAGGGGAAGATTAGAGGAGAGGAAGAGGTGTGGGTGTGGGTGGGTTGAAGAGGGCTGGGATGGATGGACGGATGGATGGATGGATGGATGCATGGATGGAAAGTACTATTCCTAGCATGAATATTTCATGAGCAACCTGTCTTCTGCTCGCAAAGCTCCATTTAGATCCCACTCTGAGGTGCCTGACTTGGCCCACGTGTAGCTGTTAGCTGATAGAAAATACCCAACAAGCACCTCTGGCAGCGGCACAGAGGGAGAAACCTAATATCTACACAGCCCAAGCTGCTTCCTTTTAGCTTACATTTCTGCCTTTCCCTCTTCTTTGTAGCTTGATTTTATTTATTTATTTGTTTTTTTTTTTCAAGTTTCATTTCAAAAATTTTCAAGGTAAGCGAAAGGCAAGTGGAGAGAGAAAGGATGTAAAAATTGACAACGAACAGGTTTTGAACAGAAGTTATTTTTTGAAGCTAAAAAAGAAGAAGAAGCAATTTTACATCGAGGCGATGAAGCAGTTTTGGTTAAGCGGGAGGAAAAAGAGGAACGGCTCTCGCAGCTTTGCCTCGGTGAAGGGAACCTGGTGTTGCTTTAGTGGTGAAACTGTTTGAACAGCCAGTGACCGACAGGGCTGATCACACGCTGAGAGCCACCGAGCATCTGCCGGGAGATTTGCATATTAATTGACCCATATTAACTCCCCCTTGAAAAAAAAAAAAAAAAAAAAAAGACGGTAGACTCCGCTAATTCATCTGCCTAGACTCTGCTTCCTAGTTTTGCTCTCACCTGGTTTATTATGTTGGATATGTCAAAAGTTTTTTTTAAAACCCCTCTATTAACAAAAAGGGAAATCCTCCTGAATCAGAAAATCCAAGTAAGAAATAGATGCAAGTGAACTGACACTTTTTATTTTATTGAAAAATAAATCTGTATCTAACTTTAAAAGGCCGATCTGGACCCTTCTAATTAGGCACTCTTAACACACAATATATATTAGTCTAATATGACCTGTATGACAATGCTAGGCTTACAATAACCCATTAAAGAGTGTTAATAAAAGTTGAGATTGGAATAAGCCCTTCAGTATACAGATTTGTGTATTTAACTGCCAGTACATGGTAATTTATAGTAAAATCAAAAACTCAAAAACTCCTGAGTGGCAGTGTATGTAGACTATATTTCAGAATATACTAAAGCATATACAGATTAGATTAGATTAGGGACAGAAATGTAGCTATGTAACCAGGCAGTTTAGTGTTTTGTTCATTTTGTCTTCTCTCAGTCAGGAATCAAGTAACGCAGAGAAACCAATTTCTTAATTTTCCTCACTGTAGCATGCGTTTTTCTTCCCATTTTCCTGCCTTTTCTGATTCTCGCTGTAGCAAGCCATTGTGTATTTTTCCCTAGGCCATAGAGAACACACATACACAAATACACACACACACAAATACACACGCACAAATACACACACTGAGGTTGGTGGAGGCCCAGAACAGTTGTCGAGAGTGCGAGGGGTAACATGTGCATGCGGTGGGCACAGATGGTGGGTCTGCGAGCGGGAGGAGAGGGGGGTAAGGTGGGCCGTCTGGCAGCATGAGTGAATTTAGGAGCCCCTATCTCTCTTTTCCTCTCTCTCTCTCTCTCTCTCCCTCTCTCTCTCTCTCCCCCTCTGTCTGTCTCTCCTCCCCTTTTTTTCTTCCCCAGCCTGTTGCATAGGGGTCCTACAGTAGACAAATGGGAGTTTAATTCAATTAGGGGGCAGGCTACTGTTGCCTCCTCACTGCAGGGCCTGAGGAGTATGGCAACCCCCTACACACACACACACACACACACACACACACACACACACACACACACTAGGATGTGTTGGAGTCTCAATAAATATACATATATAGGGTGTGTTTATATACATATAACATTCAAAAGCGACAACACTGTGCCTTAACACTATGAGCACTTTTGAAAAACACACACACACACACACACACACACACACACAGTCCTACCCACACAAATGCTCACTCTTTCTCTGCCCTTGATGCATCCACCCCTCCCCTTGTCCAGGTTCTCCGTAATGGTTCACGCATAGTTGAGTTTGTACTGAAGATTGTGGACCGCACAAAAGCCTTCTCTCTTTTTCTCATTTCTCTCTATCTCTCTCTCTCTCTCTCTCTCTCTCTCTCTTTTTGTGCCCCTGCTTGGGCCACTGACCTCTCAGCCAGCCTGGCATTAAAACAAACAGCGGCTCTCTCGCTCACCTCGTACACACAGATCCACTCAGAAAGAACGTCCAAATCACTCGAGGCCAGTCTTATCAAACATCAAACATAGAATTAATCAGAATTTTCTTTTTCACTTCTGTTGTGCAGCAAGAATGTGTGTGTGTTTTTTTTTTTTTTTTAAATGACTGAATCTGGGGTAGGATCTTTATTAGGATATGAACAGGTGTTGTTTTTACGTCATTCCATGATATATGAGCTGTATTGGAGAGTGTATTGTAGTAGATCATAACTAAAACTCCAAAAAGATTAGCCAGAATTATCCACCACTATGGATGGTGTAATGGCATCCTTTCCCACTGGTTTTTAACAGTAAACACTAACAACAGTAGTAACAATGGAGGCCCTCCAGGGTCTAAATTATTCTTCACTTTGCATTTGGGTTTATGTGAAAAGACATCTCGACCAAATGGAGCTTTCTAGGATTTCTATTATTTTGATTTGAGTGTTACCTAACACATTGTACTAGAAGATTGCTGTTCTGTACTGTCTGATGGAAAATGATTACTCATAGCTAGGCTACATTTCAAATCGCCTATTTTGCACAGTAGTATAGTTTAATCTGAGATTAGGCCCTAGACTAGAGGTATTTTAGTGTTGTTGTTTTTTTCTGTCTCTTTCTGTATTTCCCTGGTACATATGTTTATACTCTTGGCAAGATGTTTAACCAAATCTAGCACAGGTACAGTACTTAGTTAGAGTATGGGTCACTTGTCAGTGATAAATAGCAGATTGGATAAAATGTGCGGACACAGATCTACCATTCTCGCTACATGTGTATTAAAGCTTCCTCATACACAGGATGCTTGCTTACCCAGGTGAAATGTGTGTCATCAGTCTTTCCATCCCATCATTTTCTTTTCTTTCTGCTGCCTGATTTGATTTATGTGGATCATTTCCAGGCTGTAGCCGCTAGGCAGCGACCTTTTTTTTCTTCTTCTTCGTCTTTTTTTTTTTCAAACGCACCGCTGCCTCACCTAGTTGGTTCCCTTCCCCCCTCGTTTTTCTCCCTCGCTCAGGTGATGCACAGGAGAGAGAGAGAGAGAGAGAGGGAGAGAGCAGTTATTTTCCACCGCCTTTGCAGGCTGCTTTCATTACCGTAGCGGACGAGGGGAGAAGAGGAGACATACCTGGCTGCCGTTTGATATGGATAAGTGCCTCATCTCGGGCTGCGTCTGATTGTTTTTAGCGTGTGTTTGGAGCAGGGAGATTGGCTTTGATGGCGAGCGAGATAGAAAGGGACGGAGAGGAAGATGACGAGGAGACGGATAATGGCCGAATGACCTTCGAACGCAGAACGCAAGGAGGTGTAACATGATCTTAGCTTGCTGGATCGTGAATGACCCTCTGAGAGCATACGTGCTTTTCTAGAAAACGTACAAATTTGGATATGATTGAACCCACGCATGGGGCGATGGTGTCTTAGTGTTCGAAAGTAATCACAGCAGTAAGGACGGATCTCAGGTGAGGACAGTGAGGACGGATCTTTTTCTTCTGGCGCTTGGAAAACATGCATGGACATGCCGGATTGCTGGAAAAATGTAATAGGTTGCACACATGGACACACACCTGTCGGAAGGGTAAACAGCTGGGAAGTATGGAATGAGCACACACACAAACACACAAACACACACAGACAGCGTGAAGCTGTGGAGTGTGTGAATCTTAGTCCATGGAGCGACACCATAGGCCACTGGAAAGAGACAAGGTATTTTTGTTTAGATATGAAGTCTTTAAATCTGATCTTTGGAGTTTATCTGTTCATATGCATTTAAACACATGTAAGCCATATTTGCTTACTTTAGGGACCTCGGAACAGAATGAGAAGGGTGAGGACCGGGTGAGAGTGGTGACAGATAAGATGATAGGTGGGGTTAGGCAGAAAAACTGACAGAGAGAAGATAGAAGGAGAGGCAGTTTGGGAAAGAGAAAAAGAGAGAGAGAGAGAGAGAGAGAGAGAGAGGTGGCCTCTTTGTCTCTGGGGCGAGCACAATGGGCCGTTCACTGCAGACATTACAAGGCAGGACAGCTGGCAGGATAGCAGGATAGATACGGCAGCCAATAGGATTGCTAAATGGGCGGGGCACACATTACGCTGGCGTATCTGATTGGCAGCTCTTAGCCACTCGTATTATATTCATATATTCTTCTAGTCATATTGGAAGAGAGAAAAGTCTTTGGACATTCTGGCTGTTTGTCTAGCTGTTAATTTTCTCACTCACTGCTTCATTAAAATGTGTCTGTAAAGACACACACACACACACACACACATGCAAAACCCAACACACACACACACTCATATTCCCATCTGCCATGCCACCAGACTCATTTGACCTCTGAGGTAAATAGTGTGATGGATTGCTTTTGTGTTGCAAGCTTTTTGTGTCTTGCGCACATCGTAATGGCTACACACTCACACACACACACACTTGTGCACAGCCAGCGAAGAGCATTTGACATGAGTCAAAATATTTCTCTTCCTGAAGCCATTCTTCAAACCTAAACATTTTCCTCGTTCTATTTGTGGCAGAAAGAGCCAGGCGGTATAATCAGAAGGAAATTAGAGCCACAGAGACTTTCTCTCTAAGAGATACACACTCCTTGTACTCATGCATTCATGCTATGTAATTTGGAATGTGCCGTCTCTGTAACTAGCTCATCCCTTAAAAAAAAAAAAAAAAAAAAAAAACGTCTGGGGGATGAGAGCGGTAAAAGGGAGAGGCTGATGGTTGGTTCAGTATTTTGTGTGGGCATGTGTCACGGTTCCTCTTAAACTCAAACAGCTCAGCGGTCTCCTATTATTGATATTCAGCTCCCTGACCTCTGGATTTTATTCTCTCGGCCTTCCCTTCCCATCCCTCCCCCTCTCTTTCTTTCCCCTTGGATTTATACTCCCACTATCCAGCCATTGAGATGTAACTAACCTATTTTCCGAAACTTAGGATAAACCTGGATAAATGGGAGTTTTAGAGCTATTAAGAAACATGAGAGTAGTCTCTGTGGCTCTGATGTCTTGGAAGATGTTTGAATGTGTGTGTGTGTGTGTGTGTGTGTGTGAGAGAGAGAGAGAGAGAGAGAGAGCAATATAAAGTTGCAATATGTACAAGGTATATCCAGACCACACACAGAGCTACTTATGTCTTACTTTCCATTACTCCCTTAAAGCCTCCCTTTCTCGCTTTCATTTGAGCTGGGAGAGGACTTGGGTGTCTTCACCCCCCACTCTCCTAAATAATCCCACCGGTCACACCTCTTACTAAAAAATCTTTTTGTCCCACGCCCCTCCTCAACCCCCTCCTCCTCCTTCCTCTCTCTCTGTTCCACCTCTCCCCTCTCTTTTGGTATTCAGCCAGCGGCCGGCGCGTTTTTGCGCCCATCCCTCGCTCCCCTTTTTAATGTGCACCTGTTGCGCAGTTGTCCTGGCCCTGGCAAATGTGGCCGCCGCCAATCACACAAAGATCATATTATGATCGGTTACGTGCTGGCTAATCTTCCCCCTTTCCCTAGTGAGTCCTTAGAGGTACAGGCCGTCTTTTTTCCGCCTGGGAACCTGCAAGAGGGAAAAAAAAGAAACCCAGGTCATTGCTGTTTAGTTAAATGAATGGGGTCCTGTGGACAGATTAGGGGGTAGGGTATGGGACGAAGGGAGCTGGGAAAATGAACATGGCTGAGGAGGAGAGCGTGTTGTTTTTGAAGCCGTGTATTGTATAAGGACGAGACAAACATCAGCAATTAGGTCTCAGATTTGGCCATTAGAGCCATTTCCCACTAACTCTGGCCGGGGTTGGCAGAATGCCGGGTTGATAAGGTGCTCCCGAGGACGGAAAAAGATCGCAGCAGAGAAAACTTGAACACTGCACTTCCTGAGAAGTCATGTCCATTTGTACCGCAACACGTCACTGCACCCGTTTCATTCTCCACTACTTTTTTTTCTGTATTATATTATGTATTATGTGGATACTGACCTAGGTTTTATAGTTCACAGACTACAAACTATGTATGATGTGTATTATACATTCATTTTTTTTTATCAAGCCACAGTGTAAGTGCTGAGACGTCATCCAATATATTCCAAGCGAGTCACATGTGTAAAACATGGTAATAAAAGAACATTACTCCAAAGACCACTTTGACTTGCTTAGCTTTACTTGCTTAGTTAGACTCCCTAACCAGCCATATTGCCATATCCATCATGCAAACATTGACTGTTTTGGCATGTATGAGAATTTCCATCCGTCCTGTGCCTGGCTTTGTTGTCACTCCTGAACGGGAGCCATGCGTGTAAACCAGTGGAGAGGTCCAAACTGTGCAAGCTCTTTGTGGAAATGATGAATGATTGGTGATAAATGTCAGTGGTTTCCTGTCTGTCTTTCCGCAGTGCTGAGCTCCGATGAAGAGGACAGACTGCAGGGTTCTGAGGGAGAGGGGAGCCCGGTTGGCGTTCCCAGCCTGGAGCCGTCGCCCCGAGTGGCACATGCCCTCCTTTCATGCAGGGGAGACGAGGAGGACGAGAGCCGCGACATCTGGCCACACACGGACCTCAATGGTGCAGGTGAGAGCTTAACTTACACTGCTTACACCCTACTCTGTCATGATTTTAAAGCAAATACAGTAATGACATATATTTTCAAATACACAACATATCGTCATCTTAAATAGTAGAAATTGTTAGCAATATAAATTAATATAAGTTCATTCTTAACACTTTAAATTCAGCTTGGTATTCTAATTATTTAAAACATAATCTCTGTAATATAATATAAAGATGATTTATTTAAAATAAATAAATAAATAAATAAATAAATAAAGTTTGAATTGAATACAACTTAAGAATTAAATTGATCCATTTTGTAATGGTCTTAATAATTTGAAGAAATGGTCTTAACCCAATTTTTTTTTTTTTCTAATTACCTTGCCATGTCTCAGATAACTCTGAGTTGTAGAAACTGGCAATAGAAACTGGCTATTGCTTGTGTGGAGTTAAAACTCGTCTCTTAGTCATCTCCTTTAGAAGTTCCTTACACCTGACCTTATGCATCATCCCCACTCCCACACAGCTCTTCTTTTGTCTCTTTCTTCAAGTCTTCTTTCCATCCCCCTTCCTCTCTGTTTCAAAAACGATCAACTTAAATGACAAGGCTCGTGCTAGCAAGGCTCAAAAGACAAATTCTTTTAATTAGGATCTGAGAGACATTATTTAGCACAAGCCTGCCATGATCAAAGCCTCATTAAATGAAATTTTTAGCATTATGATATTATGATATCCATTTACATGCATAATGGCTCCACTATTCCCTGGCTTGTGCTGACAGTTACGGAGTGGAGGGAGAACCTAACCGGGTCACCCAGAATTTTTTTCTTTCTTTTTTTTTAAACCACTCGACCCTCATTGATCAGTCTTGCCTAATGATTTAGCCACATGCTTCTCCTTCTTAAGCGCAGAAGAAGCTTGGCATTGCTAGTATAGAAAACTCTGTCTATAGAACTGGCCTCTGGTCGAATGGCATTTTGCTAAGTTGACTAACGCAAATGGATGTTGGATTACCTAATGTCATGTACACTCCGGCATCCTAATTAGCAGCTCTATATAGAAACAAGTGCAGGGACAAAAATACAGCCCTGACATCTTATTAGGATTAGCTTTGAAATGCTAAGTCAGGTGAAACATTGAATACATTTCAGAATGAATACATTTCTAAATAATAGCTCAGTGATGGTACACAAAAAAAGCATCCTGTAGGTTAGCGGTGTACATGCTGGTAAGCGTGACAGCTTTGAGTGTTGCATGAATCATCATGCACTGTTATACCCAGTCTAGAACTTCCTCTTTTTCACGATACGTTTGCCAGTAAAACATCAGCTCAGCGTTTATGCACTGGGTTTTCCTCATCCAAATGTAGAATATTAGTATTTAGAAATAATAATGCACCCAATCTGACTGCATACAAGATGAGCGTTATTTGCTATACCATCAGTTTGCTGTGGACATTACTACACTTAGTATGCTAATCCATGTTTATTTAGCTTCCCCTAAATAACTTGGTGGCATACAACACCAGCAAAAAAAAGCGGGTGACACAACACAGGGGAGAACAACCTCAAACAAAACTAGGCATCACACTGATACTTCACTGAAAAATGAACTGCAACTACCACAAGCAGAACTGAGCCTCCAATATTGTGGTGATTGTGTCTCTCGAGGAAACTATAAGTTTTAGTATTAGTTGTAGCACTTTATGAAAATGTTCATAATAAACGTTCACTGATGGTGGTGGTGATGATGAGAATGATGATGATGTTCATGTGTTCATATAATTATTATGAAATATCCTCATGCTAGCTAAAGGAGCTTAGCAAGCATACGTCATGGAAATAGCAAACTAGTTTTCATTTGAGTGAGCTCAGGGGAATATCCACGCTGGCTCCAGGCCGACGGACATTTATCTGTACAGTACAGAAGGAGAACGTTTCGCTAACCGGGGTTTCTCTATAGCAAGACCCCAATTAGTAAATGATTTGTTTGTTCTGAATTTCAGAAAGTGAAATGATTCCAAGCTTTTGTTCTTTTTTTCAAGGCCCACAGAAGTGCTGCTTTTCAGTAGCTGATCTTAAATGTCACAAATTTTGAAAAAGATATCTTTCAAATAGGGGAGAAGTGAGATTAATAATTTTTTTTAAAAAAGGGGTTTCGGTTGTCATGCTCAGATAATAGGAAGGAAACTTGTGAGCAGTTCAGAAATTAAACAGCACTAATGCTGGGGAGGTGTGTGTATGTGTGTGTGTGTGTGTGTGTGTGTGTGTGGAATATGGAGTCTTCTTGTTTTCCTTATTGTGGTAGAGGTGCTCTATATCCTCGTTTTGAAGGGGAAGCTTATGGTACTTGTGACTGCCGGTAAGAGGTCACATGAGCCCGAGCAGGAGGAACAAATACAATAACTGCAGTATATGAGCAAGATCTCTTCAGAAGCCACAGCACTCCTCCCTCAAAAATACCTTGATTTGGTTTCTTAAACTGTGAAATGAGAACTTCTGTGTGTTGTCTAGTCATGTACCTTAGCACAAAAGAAAAGGAAAAGAAAGGAAGTAAACCACAAGCCTTTCTTCGGTGTTCTTTTCACCAAACACGTGTTGCTTTGTCCTTGTTTTATTGTTAAATTGTCATCACAGTATGAGAAAAAAATGAAAGAACATCTTAGGGGTTTATGAAGGAGCCCAGCAGACTGGTGCTAGCACATTTAATGCTGTTGATTCATGCACTGTGGTCTTTCTTTTGGCTGTTCTACTTTGTGGTTTGTCTTAAGCCCAACATTTGCTAATATTCTCTTTCTCTTTCCTCTCACTTTCTCCCTCTCTCTCTCTCTCTCTCTCTCTCTCACTCCCTCCAGAGGAGCGAAAAGATGAATACAATCCTCTGAGCCCTGACGTGTCCCTCCATGGAGCTGGAAACGGTACAGGTGAGCCCACGTTTCTGATTTTAGCTAAACGCACCGCACCGGGTTCGTCACTTTGTGCCGTTGCTTCGGTAGCTCTGAGCTATTTTTAATTCCAGAGGGGCTTTTAGCCTATTCCTGGAACAAAGTTTTTTTTTTCCATACTTATTACTTTCTGTGCATTAGATGAACCATTTGCAGAATAGATTTTCATCTGCCATCTTTTTTTTTTTTTTTTTTCAATATGTCATGGAATTGAAACATTTTCAATGCACCACTTCGGAAAATCAGATCTGAGTCATCATTTTATCTCCTTATTGATTACGGATTCAAATGTTAGCTTACCAGAAGATTGGAGACTAGTCACAATAGCCGGTGTCTCACAAATGCACACTCATAGACACACACAGAGGCATTTGAGATAATGTTGCCTCACGTGTGTCAGGAGGAGATGGAAAGTAAACATTTGTAAGTTGAGCGAGAGTGCACCGCAAATCACATTTTGCCACCAAATCGAGTTTGGGATGAAATCAGATTTGTTCTGTCCATGTACTTTCCAATTGGTTTACAATGAGACAATAAAATTTTCATTTGCCTTCTCTTAGGTCCTTGTGTCGTAGCTCACTGCTACAGCAGACCTGTCAAAGAGAAAATAATGGGTCTAGGACACTTTCCACAACTTTTTTTTTTTTTTCGCATTTTATTTGTTGCTATATTTCTCACTTTTTCATATAACCATAGATCTCGCTGACATTTAGGACATAGAACATGTGCGTGTGTCTTCTAAAACTCACACTTTTGGTCTTTTTCATGCCATGTTATCTTTCAGTGGTAATCATTGATACTTCTTATTGTTTATCGTAAAATCCCTGGTCTGTGCAATTATACATAACGCATGGCTCATTATTAGATTTGGAGTCTGATTTTAAGTATACAATGGGCCGTGCAAAGTGAGATCAGTTACCCAAGTGAGCCTAATTGCCACATAAACCAATTACCCACAATGCTGCAAATGTTTAAAGCCTTTTCCAACATGCAAGAGGACGCTTAAAGAGTGCTCAATGATCACACTGGCTCCTATTCGTCTTTGAAGTGGCCATTACAGTGTAACTTAAATAAATACTTCCACCTTTAAAGGCTTCCTAATGGTTTGTCCCCCGCTACATCACATTTAGAGCAGCTGCTTTCCTAATGTCCAGCTGGGGCTTTTCCAGTGACAAGCAACGTAAACCAATGGGTCCATTTGTTATTTTTTTTTCCCCACACACACTTCCTGTGTGCAGTTAAGGGTATTGATGCCACTGCAGAGCTGGAAAGCTTCTTCGCCAAGAGGAAGCTGGAGGACAACGAGGGATGTCCTGCCAGCATAGCTGAGTACCTGCAACGAGGAGACACGGCCATAATTTACCCAGAAGACCCGGAGGAGAGCACAAGGCTGAGCACTCCCGAGGCCAATGGGCAGGATGACAATGAGAATGGTAAGTGCTTTTAAATGAATGTGCTGAGAATTTTTTTTAGCGTAATCAGAAGCAGAAATCATTTCAATAAGATTCACTTATAAGTAATTTCAGATATTTTGCAGAAAAACAAATTAAAGTTCATGTTTTTTACTCAACCCAAAATATGCAAAAATGTAACACCCTAGATCCAACCTTTCCAACATTTACCGATCTTGCTTTCCTCTCGTTTTTGTACAGATCTGGCAATCAGGACGCCAGATGACTTTGCCCAACTGTTGACCTGCCACTACTGCGACCGCGGCTACAAGCGGCTGACTGCCCTCAAGGAGCACATCAAGTACCGGCACGAGAAGAACGAGGAGAGCTTCCCCTGCCAGCTCTGCAGTGACACTTTCGCCTACCGCACACAGCTGGATCGCCATATGGCCACCCACAGGCCTTCTAGGGACCAGGTGAGTCCAGAGCTTATCTTTGGGATAATTGAGATCACTTAGAAAATGAATTCATGAATTTCATTATATCTCCACTCCTGCCTCTTTTTAGATCTCAGCCCAGTTTAACACTTTAATGAGGTTCAATGATTGGCGTCGAACGTTTCAAACAGAATGTGTGTGTAAAAAAAATGAGAGGGCTACCATTGTTGATCTCATCATTAAATAAAATAGTACTAAAAAGGCTCAACTATATATACAGTATAAAAAATAAAGGAAAGGAAAGCAAGTCTAAATAAAAAAGGAATATTAAATTAATTAAATTTAAAAGCAGTGTATCTTCAAATAGACTATGGAAAGCTCATCACTGTGGTTTGATCATGTCTGGAATGACTGATCTGATCCAAATCTAGTAACACCAAGCAAAATTTTAAGGAATGCCGTCTCTATATTTAAAACCAGATAAATTTCAAATAACTGTCTCATTATATACGGTCTCCGTTTGCTGTAATTCTGGCTCTGTTGGCTTCACATACTAAACATGTTTTTCTGGAGCCTCCTTAAAATGCAGATCTCTCACACCGGAGCCACAGCTGTGCACGGTCGTCTGCCCACGGTAAGGCATGTGTGGGATGTTCTAGCACATTGAGTTCTATAGACTTTCTGCTTCAGCTGCTGTTGGAGTGGAATCAAACTGCAAACATGCGCCCAACGCTGACATTCGTTTCGGTATTTCTCGCTGGTTTCAGGGCAGCAAGAGGCCAGTGTGGCTGAAAAGCAGTTATATGGGCTGGTTTAAAAAAAATACAAAAAGGCCCTGTTGCACCTTTATTCTTTTAGATAAAATGTCTGTGGTAAATAATCTCTCAAGCAATTAATTGGATTGAAACAGGATATTTTACAGGTAAACTTTGAAGCTCTGAATTCAGCCACATAGCACAAGAACTATGTGAACTACCCACCTTGCCTTCTTATCTGTCTTAATCTCATTCAATCTCTCTCATACACACGCACATACACCTTTCCAGACTAACTTAAACACGTCCAGATGGCATAATTCATACATAATTCCCAATTTATACATAATTCCCAGAGTACAGTCATTTGAGCTATGCTCTCCCACTAACATTGAACTTTTGGAGAAGTGTGTATTGCGCACTGTGTACATTTTGCCCATCGAATACACACTCCTAGACTCCCACATATTTTTCACAGACCTTTGTATCTGTGAGTGGGGTGCAATAGTGAGTACTGTTGTTTTGCTTGTGCATCTAGGGCCCGCCCACATTTTAATTTCAAATTCAGAAAAAAAGTGCCTACATTTAACTTTGAGTGAGTAGATAGAGGTTTAGCTCACATTCTGCTGCTTAAATCTAGGAACAAATGATTTATGATTAAAGCAATTAATCTTGTTCACCCCAAAATAATGGTTTTCTTATGTACTTATCTCTCAATCGTTGTTTTCCCTGTAGCCTCCGGTGCTGAACGAAGGGGCCGGAAACCGCAAGTTCAAATGCACAGAGTGTGGGAAAGCCTTCAAATACAAACACCATCTGAAGGAGCACCTCCGCATCCACAGTGGTAAGTAGCCAAATGTCAGTGGTCACCATTTTGTGAGGTTTTAAAATAGATATTTGATGACCGATGATTTCACATCAGCAAAGCAAGTAACTTTTCTTATTTTTATCTTGTAAAAGGATGATTGACTTGCATTATGCTTAATTCATGTGTCATATTTAACCATTTTTTTTACTTCTTAAGTGAAGAACTTGAGACAGAGCTTGTTTGAGTCAGAGCTTGCTTTAATTCTTTCCTATTTTTTTCTTGCTCAGGTGAGAAGCCATACGAATGCTCCAACTGTAAGAAGCGCTTCTCTCACTCCGGCTCTTACAGTTCACACATTAGTAGCAAGAAGTGCATTGGCCTCATCTCTATAAATGGACGGGTACGACATGGGGTTGGCACCAAGTCTGGCTCATCCCCAAACTCTGCCGCTTCATCGCCAGGCAGCCCTGCCTTGGCTCAGCTAAGGAGCAAACTGGAAAACAGCAGATGCACTGGTCTCCAGGACCCATTAGCCCACCCTGATATAAAGGCTGAGCCCATGGACTTCAATGAATGCCGTCTCATGATGGCTTCACCACCAGAATTTGGAGGACCTGGGGGTTTTCTTAATGGTACTGGCCGTGGGGGCAGCCCCCTAGGGATGCACAATTCGTCACAGACCCCCTTGCAGCACTTGGCTATGAGACTGGATTCACATGCATTAAGCTACGCAGGCTTGAGCAATAACCTAACTAAGGTTCAGCGGGTCCTCCAGATTGTCGACAACACTGTGTGCCGGCAGAAGTTGGACAGCAACCCTGAGGAGACCACCAAGTTGAGGGCCTACATGAAGGATCTAGGCTCCCAGATGGAAGATCACAAGCTGGTTCTGGCCACCCAGGCTGGATTTTATGGTGTTGGACACAACAGTCCTAGCAAAAGCATTATTGACTACACATTGGAGAAGGTCAGCGAGGCCAAAACCTCCCCACGTAGCCTAACTGAAGATGCAGAAAAAAGGGCTCTTGACATTAAGAAAGAGAGGCCCAGTCATATAATTGGTGCCATTTCAGATGAGAAGGCCCAGGAGAGGGATGGCCAGTACACATCATTCTCATGCCAATACTGCAAGGAGTCATTCAATGGCCCTATTCCCTTGCATCAGCATGAGCGCTACCTTTGCAAGATGAATGAAGAGATAAAGGCAGTCCTGAAACCTAATGAAAGCTTACCTGTCAGTCGTAGAGGAATGTCTGGCATCGAGCAACAGGGTGTTATGGTATCTGCTTCTATGCCAGACAGAAATACAACTAGCCCAATCAACCCTTTTAAAGATCACTTGTCAGTACTGAAAGCTTACTTTGCCATGAATACTGAGCCCAGCTCAGAAGAACTGAGGAAGATCTCCATTGCAGTTGGTCTTTCTCAAGAATTTGTAAAGGATTGGTTTATTCAGTGGAAAGCTCAGTCTCTCCATGGTGTGTCCAGGAAAAGATCTCCACCTCCTGACTGGGGCAGTGGGGACAGCAACCATGGTATGGCTAGAGAATCAGCACTTTTAAGATCACCTGCTTCCACTGGCCAGTATAGTGACTCAACAGCAGAAATCCAAGGTACTACCAATGGTGAAACTGGGCACCGGCTAGCCAAACACCACCAGTTACCAAGCATAAGACACACAAATGAAAAAACAGTTGACTCGGTGGACCACTTGAGAGGCGAGACCCCCTCACCCCTGAATCTTTCTTCAACATCTTCAAAACACTCTCACAGCAGCTCCTATACCCCTACAAGTCTTACCTCTGAGGATGCCCATGGTGAACCTCTAGACCTGTCATTGCCAAAACATCTCTCCAAATCAGACAGGAAGCCTAAGCCAAATGGTTTCAACATAGATGGTAATGGGGACCCTGCTCTACGAGAACAAGGAACAGAACCTCTGGACTTGGCTCACATCAAGAAGGAGTTCAGTGGCTTGAACAGTGTGGGCAACGAAAACCAGCTAGACAAAAGTTCTAGCCCGATCTTTGGCATCAACCCCTTCAGTGGTGGTCCTATTTATACCCCTCTACCACCGCATGGAGCATTCCCTCCATCTACTTTCATGTCCCCAGCACAGGCCAGCATCCCAGGACTAAGACCTTACCCAGGACTTGATCCTATGGGCTTCCTTCCACATATGGCTTACACTTATGCGGCAGGGGCAGCCACCTTTGCTGAGATGCAGCAGCGTCGGAAATACCAGCGGAAACCAGGCTTCCAGGTAAATTAGGGCTTCATGCTAATATTGTTGTAGGTCAGAGGATAATTGCAACAATTTTCTTATATATTCATTTGTTTGCAAAGTTAATTTATGCTGAATATTTAAATAATCTTTTGTAATATGTGAATCAGCTTCAAATAAATAAATGAATACATTTACACAGCTATTAAATATCCCTGTTTTAAATGAGATATTATGAATAGCTCTTAATATCTTTGTTTACTTTGTAACCTGTGTTCTGCTGCTAATCCGTTGGTCAAACATAGCCTACTTAAAGCACATTTCATGGTCATTGAAAAGACCCATATGTTGCCTTTTTTGAGGCCTTACACAGGTTCAAGAGATAAGCTCTGCCCAAACTTGGGATCAAACAGATGCTGTTGCCCTTTAGGTGGTGGGTGTGGATTTCTGTGCTAAAAGTCTTAAATCTGTCTGTCTCTCAGGGGGAGCTGCTGGACAGCACAGGGGACTATTTGTCAGGGCTGGAGGACCTGACAGACAGTGAGTTGCTGCTTGCCCGGAAGAAGATTAAGAAGACTGAAAGTGGTATGTACGCGTGTGACTTGTGCGACAAAACATTCCAGAAGACCAGTTCCCTCCTAAGACACAAATATGAGCACACAGGTATATCACATTTAGACAATTCTTTTTTTTACCCTCACCCCAAGTTATCTCTTTTGTTTTTTCTCCTTTCTTACATCATTTTCCTTCTTTTATACCCCCATTTTATCTTGTTTTCTGTTTATTTATTTGTCCATTTAAAACCATGACCAACAATACAATGTCTGATTGAACTGACAGGCTTTTAGTAGATCCGTCAAGGTCTGATTTAGCCTAGGTGTAGTAAATCCTTTTCGGGCAACTGAATGTACTGTGGTAAGCAGCAGATGTTCGAGGGATTTCATTCCGGCCTATTAATTCTGTATTGCTTAAATTATTGATCAGTGATAGAAATGGAAGCCTGTCATGTACAGAGTTTACAAATCATGCTAGCATTTTCATGGTAAGCCAGGTGC
Source organism: Pangasius sanitwongsei (assembly GCA_037576675.1). Classification (NCBI taxonomy): domain Eukaryota; kingdom Metazoa; phylum Chordata; class Actinopteri; order Siluriformes; family Pangasiidae; genus Pangasius; species Pangasius sanitwongsei. The sequence continues at coordinate 4,918,428 of CM075007.1, forward strand.
ATACAAGTGTGTGTGGCATTTCGATGCCATGTCGTGACCTCCCCTCCTAGGGGACTCCTCTCTTTCACAGGCTTGCATCATACCTCATTCACATTCCTCCCCAGGAATGCAGGGCGGGGAATCTGCTCTCTCGTTTATTTTTGAACTTGATGAGGGAAGGTGGGTGGGGGGGTCATCTCAAGCATGGCAGCTATGGAAGGTGCTGCAGGCATTCCAGTACTCTCCATGGCCAAGAATACGCTACATGTGTTCAAAGATGATAGCGAATGTGTGCGTGGGCTGTGTATGCATAAGTAAAAATGGGGTTACAGCTGAAAATGCCAAATGCTTCGCCATTGATTAGACGTACTGTATTTCCGTGTGCTCAAGAGTCACAGCAGCTCCTGCCAAAGGACTTGGTGAATGAATACAGTGGAGGGGAAGTTTCTACCTCCCTCGCCCTCATTACTGTATCACAAGGGAGCTGTCTGACCTAAGCATTTTATAATCTAGAGACATGATGTCATAAAAAGCATGCTCCATCAAGGATGCTGACTGCCTCGATTTCACCTTGTGAGGTATGCTGTGATAATCACCTGATCTGCTTGGCTGCATTCAGCGAGGTCATGTACAACCTTAGAATAGCTCATCAGGATCATGGCTTCCCTCTTGACCCCTTATCCTGTTTATGGCATAAAATCAAAAATAAACGCTGTTGTGTATTCACAGTGAAACCAATTAATGTTATTTTTTTGGCATGCACTTACTAGTCAATCTCACAAAGGAGGGTTTGTTATTAAAAACAAATTAAAAACCAGTAGGCCAATATATGTTCAAGATTTTCTATCATTTGAAATATTTCATTGTGGTATTGCATTCTGTAGCATCAATTTAATTCTTTTAGATTTAACTGTAGCACACTGACACAAATTTTACTATCACCCACAAAGCAATACCAGAGAAACACTAATTTGCTGTAATGTTTGATTTGTTGTGATACCACACTAACCTGTTGGCTTTTCTCTTTCCTTGTGTGTCTGCAGGTAAGAGGCCTCACCAGTGCCAGATCTGCAAGAAGGCCTTCAAGCACAAGCACCATCTAATCGAGCACTCACGCCTGCACTCGGGCGAGAAGCCCTATCAGTGTGACAAATGCGGCAAGCGCTTCTCGCACTCGGGCTCATACTCGCAGCACATGAACCACCGCTACTCCTACTGCAAGAGGGAGGCTGAGGAACGTGAGGCTGCCAAGCAAGAGAGCCATAGCGAGAACGGTGGCCTACTGGAGCCCACGGAGCTGCTGATGCACCACGCATACCTAAAGGGACTTGCGCCACTGAGATTTTCTGATCCGGAAGAGCAGGGCGAGGACATGATACGAGGAAGCACCATCTTGAGAGATGGCACAGAGGATGGGTCTAGGGAGGCAGAGAAGGTGTACCCGGAAGTGACGGACAGACGAGACAAGGCAATGTTCAGGGAGGAGGAGGAAATGGAAACGGAGGAGGATAGGTTGGAGAGCCAAAGCCTGGATGGTATGGCAAAAGATGAGAAAGAGAACGATGCATCAGGAGGAACGGAAGATGAGAGCTCGGAAGAGAGGAAGGCGGAGAGCAAGACAGATGGCGAGAATGAGGATGCTGATTAACTACTGCGATTTGGATTAAGCTTCCAGTGTTGTTTTTTTTTTTTTTTGTCTTTTGCTTGTATTGTTTGCTCCTTCCCTCTCATTGAGGGACTTTGAGCCAGATTCACTTTTGTGACCACACTGCCATGTCTTGATTATTCAGTATTGTACTCTGAGACATAAAGAGTGGAACTCGGGCTGGCATTGTCCATGGTCCAAAAAAGCAGGCATCAAACTGGGTGGGACAGTTCGAGAGTTCAAATTATGCAAAAACAAAAGTGATGATGATGTATGTTATAATAAGAGAACCAACGGAAAGGTTTCACAAGTGTACAGAGTGGAACATGAAGGCTGTGTGGTGCTTATTTCCATAACCCCTGTGTTTTTATTGTGGTCACAGCACAAGCCTCGAATTGCACTCTGATGAATTACTACATTAAATAATAATTGTAAAAAAAAAAATTTAGAAAAGAGTAAGCATTGCGTATATGTACATATACTGCACTTGAAGTCGCAGTAGCGTGTCAGTGTTACGTTTTGTCTATCACTTACTGTGATATCCTTGTTTTTACCTTTTCTTTCCTGACCTGCCACATGTTTATTTTGGATCACATTATGGCTTTTTATGAAGCATCTTTATCTAAATAATACCTGTATGGTTCTAAAGAAAATTACAAAGTCTTAAAAAGAGGGACTAAGGACGGCAGTTATGATGAAGGCTCCATTGTGCGAGGCTTTGTCGAGCACCCCTGTTTTGTTTTTTCGTTAGAGAAAAGCCTTATATGCAAACCCTTTCACCTGTGTTTTCTGCAAGTGCCATCCTTGTAAAGTGTACCGTGGAGTCAATGCGTGTCCTCCATGCACCTGCTTAAGTATTACATAAAAAGAATAAAACATTCACCTTCTTATTTGAATTACCTTCGTCAGTATTAGTATAGCTAGACTTCCTAGTTTACATATTGTTTGTGCAATTTTCTGTATTTTTTTTTTCCAAGGCCATCTGTCAGTATTACCATGGTTTGTTTTGTTCAATACAAAATCCAATTATTTTTATTTTAAACTACCATTTTATTTATGTGACTCATTTTATATTTCCTAATTATATTTATTTCATACTGTAGTGTACAGTATTATAGTTCCTCGTTATAGATATATTTTAGTAAAATGGATCCTGACAAGTGAATATCGGAGCAAATTTTACATTAAGAGAGCATTTATTGTATCTGGAACAATTACTGTTAATTGTTCTACTTACTTAATGTACCTGATGAAGGAGATTCTACAATTTGGGAACTTTTGATACAATATTGTGAAAACACTGTATTTTTGACTGAGAAGAAAAAAATTCCACTTTATTCATCTGTTTTTCTTTTTAGCTAAAGAGATGAAGGTTGTCTGTGGTCAATGGGATTCTTGAAATGTCTGTTGAATTATAATTTAATTTTTTTTTATTTGTATTTTCTCTTGGAAATGACCTTGCTCGAATAAACGTAGCCCAATTTAATTTTCAATGCCTGTGTCATACTTCACATGCTTTATGTATTGTAGTATTGTGTGTGTACAAGTGGACAAGTAGACTTTTCAATTAAAAAAAAATAATAATTCAAATCAATTAATTAGAAGGAACTTTTAATATGAAATATATACATAGTCTTGAAAATCAAAGATTTTCTCTGTGAATGGTGTCAGGTTTGGGCCAAATTAACGCTGACTGCAGAATTTGCTCAACTCAACTGAAGAAGAAATTTCAACCAGAATGTCATTTTCCAGGCACCGTTTCTCTTCCAGCACACTGAGGTCAAGAAGTTCAGCTATATACAGAGAGGTTTCTATAAGTAAGTCAAGGATGTATGGTGCCATACAATACACATTATCATTATCCACATGTAACATAATGTATATTCATAAACCATTTGCTACTTTTATATTAATTAACACCTCAGAGTTAAAATAACACTATAAGTAGAATCATAACATTTAGCAATTCATACCTTCCTTGACATATTTTGGTAAAAATAAAATTCACTACTAGATTTATTTAAAGATTTTCTCGCCTTCTAGGCACTGTGGTTTTTCTCTCTCAGCCAGTTTTAAAGCAGTTTTATCTAACTAGCTTGTAATAATAATAATAATAATAATAATAATAATAATCACATTGTTAAAAGGAAAAAAGTAGTGTTATTTCAGAAAGAATTTCTCAGGTGATATTTTTGATACTTATTTATTTTAAAATCAAATTATTTATTTTTTATTTAATAAGGAGCTCAAAAGACAATACATAATACGGGTGACACGAGATACATTATAGCAGTGTATAAAAACTTATTACAGTATGGGTGATTCCATGAAAAGAGTGACATTTGTGCACTTTTCTGCCTGTCCCAGCCCACTATAATTTTTTTTTTTATAATCATTAAAATATAATCATTATAATATTTCACAAATCATTTTTTTTTTTTGCATTTATATGTGAATCCATTTGACAACTCATGCTTTTCCATGAGTCATCCATTACAGGTTATGAATCATGCACATTCGCTCAACCCTGTTACTTGAAATATTTGGAATATCCCACAAGTCAAATGTTCAGCAAGAAATTGCATTTTCCAAATTTAATGAAGATCATGGGAAGAAGAAATCCTCTCATTCTTTTTTTTTTTTAATTTTTCAGTGATATTGCAGTACTGACCAACAAGGTCCATATGAAAGCTAGGTACAAACTAATTAACCAAATTAAAACTGGTGATCAATTAAAGCAATACATTTAAGTAAATCATTAGAAAGTCTGTCTTCGTGTCATTAGCATGAATGCTAGTCAGACACATTTTATGTATTTGCTAATTTCATGCTAAAACCCTCAATCTCAACACTGTTACTCGTTTAAGAGCAAAAAGACGCCAGTGTCAGCAAAGAAACAGCAAAAGTAAACAAAGATATTGTTGCCTGTAGCTGGGTTAACACATTCTGAGTGGTTAAATTGCACATATTCTTAGATTCAGCGTTGAAAATTAATAATAATAATAATTACTGTTTTAATTTTTAAGCACTTCAGGGGCTTAATGGAACCATCATCATGGAATCAGCCGTATACTGATTGATATGATTTGGATGTCCAAATAAATTTCAGTTACACTGTAACAAACATTTTGGCAGGAATTTAGGCTTTTTGTTGAGAAATTTACATTCATGTAATTAGAAAATTAAATACATAAATTAAAATTGTATTTAATTACACGTCAAACTTAATCTGAAGTGGTTTTATTGTTAATTCAACCACATACAACTGGTACAGTACATAGTCAAACGAAACAACGTTCCTCCAGGACTGTGGGCACGCGCGCGCACACACACACACACATATATACACACACATATAATATATGGTACTATTATATATATGTATATATCAGGGGGTCCAATATATATATATATATATATATATATATATATATATATATATATATATATATAATAGCACCATATATTATATAAAGCAGAGTTTTAATAGGAGAATAAATTAGGAGAACGAGAAGGGAACGTCATTACGCTCTCTGGCGACGTAGCTCGGGTGACGTCAGCGCGCAAGCACGCACGCACGTGCGCCAGAGGACGACGGGACTTTGAGGAAGAGGTAAATATGAATCGCGCGCAGTGTCGTTAGCGTGATGTTGTTGTTTTGTCCACCCTCGAGTTAGATATTGTCTTGTAGAGTACTCGACTCCGTGTGTACACAAATGTTCTTCGGTGACTAATAGCTCCGAAATGTGTATGTTTTGTGTGTTTGTTTTTGAGAATGCAGTGTAGTGAACGGTACTAGCTGACTAGCGAGTCAATGGAGTAACGTTTTAACGGCAGACCTGTGGCTGAATGTCAAGTGTGTGTGTGTGTGTGTGTGTGTGTGTGTGTGTGTGCAGCCCGTGCAGGAGCTTATACATGTTGGAGAGGTGTGTGTGTGTGTGTGTGTGTGTGTGTGTGCAGACCGTGCAGGAGCTTATACATGTTGGAGAGTTGTGTGTGTGTGTGTGCGTGCGCGTGTGCGCGCGCGCTATACGCCTCTTTTAGTCATGTTTGCAGTTATATTTGGCTCAGACTTGCTAAACAACCACCTCAAAACAAACAAACAACAAGAAGAACAGAATGACTTTACCTGGTTTTATCAGGTAAATGTGCTGTATAGGTCAGGGGTGTACAAACTTTAGTCAAAGAAGGCAGATTAGACCACATCAAAATACCCGAGAGCCAGTCGGCAAAATATTATTTAAGAATTATGCAAAAATAATAAATGTTTACAACATGGAAACAGACAAACATCTTCTTCAGGTCCATAAGTATGTCTACTACAGTATATTGGAGTTAAATGAAACCTCAGAAAGCACTTTCAGGTTTAATTTAAAAGTATTTTCACCCAAATCATGCGAACGGTGTAGGAATTACTGCACTTTTCATATGTGGGCCTCTTGTTTTTTTTTTGTTTTTTTAAAGACACAAAACTACTTATAAAAGTAATAAACTAACACAAGCATGAATTAAATTGTCATTTTTAAAACTCGGTATTCAAGTCCACTTTAGCTAAAGACTCTTTCAAGAATTCTTGAAAGGTTTTCCAAGCTTAGTTTGAGAGGGAAAAAAAAGTTTGATAAAAAAAAAAAAAAAAAGTGCCAGAATAACTTCCAGCTGCTTCACTTTCTCTGCCCTCTCATTCTCTGAATATCTTTTGCATTGCCTATGATTTGTTTCAATAATGTCTCATGATATTAAATTCCTTAATAACTGCAACAGTCTCTCTCTCTCTCTCTCTCTCTCACACACACACACACACACGTGTTTGCTATGGCTCTTTGGAAATCGCTCCTTCTCACTGTTAACATTGCTCTTTTTGTCAGTAGCCACGAGTAAGTATCATTCAGTAAATTAATTTGCGGATTTAGTCAGAGGAATATTGGCCGGGGCTTGACTTTGGACCCTGTGATATAGGTGAATAAGGAATAAAACACGCCACGATGTGCTGCTGGAGGAAACTAATTAACGAGTAGAAAGTGTGTCGCAAAGCAGAGTGCTGTTTTCCGATAACAACATGACTTGAAGTGTTTTATTCCTCGTACACAATGACTTTTTTTTTTTTTTTTTTTTTTTTTTAAAAATCTATTTATGTTTACATTATATCAACTATAGACAGTTTTCTTTTCCCGTCTTTCTGGGATTTAAGAAGAAGAAGAAAAAAAAAAATCGCAGCTTGTCATGTCATTTCTGTAAAGTTACTCTTTGTTTCTGCCGGCTGTTGCAAAGCTCTAACACTGGAGACTCCTTTTAAAAATGCTAAATAAACGTCTCCTCATGAATGATTACACACTTAAAAAAAAAAAAAAATGTATTTGGAGCATCCACTATAAGACCATACGTTACTATAGAAACGATATATCGTGTAAGAACGAGCACATATATAATATAAACCTGCGACTCGAATTATAGCCGGCGCGTGTGTCAGAGCTTAATCAAGGCCTTCGATAGTTTAACAGCGCTGTGGTATAATTAGTCATCGTTTATGAGTTTGTTGAAAGACACTGGAGGTATATGTGTCTGATAGCGTCCGTGTGTGTTTGTAGTGTTGTTCCTGATGTGATGCACACCACGGTGTCGGTGTCAGTGCCGAGAATGATCCACGTCCTACGTAACATCTGGAGAGTAGTGGTCCTGTACCGGGCCCCTTTCTGCTGCTGGACAGGATACAAAGGCACCTACAGTGTAGGTTCATCTGATAAGATGATGAGATGAAACTAGAAACTCGGCACATATCAATGCTGAGTTAGATAATTACTCATTTCTCAAAGAATGCCACCCTCACCAATACCAGCCACCAGCTTCAGATAATCTTGTAATACATTTGAGATAACTGTGACTAGAAGACTCCTTTCCTCTCGCAATAAGCATGCAAATTGTAAGATTCCCCAAAGCTTCAAGGCACGATTCGAAAGTAGTCTCGGATGTTATCGTGTTGTATACTTTATGGAAATTAGCACAGTGTTTTGCATTATGCAAATTGAAAGTGGGCATAAACCTGTGTGCGTTTCTCACTGTGACTCATAGTGAGATAATTGTTGTGACTTCTGAGTGTCCTGAAGGCAGGGTGCATCACAGAAATCAACAGTTATTAAGACACACTTTTAAAAAAGACTGTCATAATGCTTGATAGAGCAGTCGTTTAAGTGCATGTGCCACCAAGCTAGGTGCGTGGATCGGGCTTGTAAAGTACTTTAGATAAAGGCGTTTATGAAGTGAGTGAATGAGAATGTAATGTAGGGTTAGAGAGAGGACAAAAGTTGCAGAGTCAGAGCCATTTTATGGTTCCTCTGGTGTGAGCTGTGAACTTGATAGACGCCAATAGCATAATTTCAGTAAATGACTTTGAAGCTACGGATTTGTTTAAATTTGTTATACGGTACATTTGCAGCATTAATGATCGTAGTTATAGTCACTACCCCTGTGTTATATTTATACAAGCAGTTTAGTCTATGGAAGCACATTTTTTAAAAATTTTGGGCACAATTTTGGGGGGAAAAAAAATATATATATATAAATAATAAATAAAAAATAAATAAATAAATGTGTATGTATATATATATATATATATATATATATATATATATATATATATATATGTCACTGAGCAGAGTACAAGTGCAAAGCCAACGAAGTGCACTTTGCATCTAACCAGAAGTGCAAAACAGCAAGTAGCATTAAGTGTGTAGTGCAAAAGGAAAAAAATGAAGAAGGGTTAAGGGTTAAGTTAAATGCATGGTAACAAAAACAGTGCAAATGTCATGATGTGTGTACATGATACATGGATTAAAGTAATCAGTTAGTTTTACGACACTTAATGGAATTGACAGAATATATATAAAAGTATGGGAACTCTTTACGTTACACTACACTGTTGGCCTCACGATATTCGTGTGCGTAACATTGCAGTTTGTAATCATTCAATTGTTGTCATTGTGAGAAACAGTGGAAGCACAATGTCCCATGTTGAAAATCATGCTTCTTAACCAGTGTGTATTGATTTGTCCTAGCTTGTCTGGTTTTCAAACTGTATCGTGCATTTGTGGTCATGTGGCTGATCAAGGTGTATGAGAAATAACATTAAAACCACCTGGTTAATATTGTGTAGGTCCCCCTTATGCTGCCATAACACCTCTGACTCGTCGAGGCTTGGACTCCACAAGACCTCTGAAGGTGTGCTGTGGTATCTGGCACCAAGACGTTAGCAGCAGATCCTTTAAGTCCTGTAAGTTGCGAGGTGGGGCCTCCATGGATCAGACTTGTTTGTCCAGCACATCCCACAGATGCTCAATCGGGTTGAGATCTGGGGAATTTGGAGGCCAAGTCAACACCTTGAACTGTTTGTCATGTTCCTCAGACCATTCCTGAACAATTTTTGCAGTGTAGCAGGGCGCATTATCCTGCTGAAAGAGGCCAC
>CM075007.1:4940241-4970241 GCA_037576675.1 Pangasius sanitwongsei
AAGAACTATATGTGATGGTCAGGTGCCCATAGTGTATGTGTTTATTTAGTAATTAGATTTATTAAGGCTACTGTTGTTATCGTGCCCACATAGAGTATTTCATACTATATTGTACACTGTCATGCGTGTATGTGGATATCACTGGAAAGAATCTGAAAGAAAAGGGCCCTGTACACAACACCACAACTACTATCATTATATTTTCCATTTGATAAAAACAAAAACGCATCAGCGTTAACATCAGTAGGAGTGTCGAGTACCTGTTACATCAGCGGGGAATTGTCAGGGTGGTGAGAAGGTCAATGTCAAGCTCAATGACTGCTGCAAATGTTCATCACCAATTCTTGATCTTATCAGCATTTTCAGTAATTTCATTCTTGAGAAGGTTTGCGTGCCGATGTAAGTGCTTCTGAAGATTGTAGACATCTTGAGACCATGCTTTCTGATGTTCGGGAAAGTGGAGATGCTTTCAGAGCATCACACTTCTAAATTCAGACCAGCTCCATCTGATAACAAGGCAAGCAGCAGCAAATGGGTTTTGGAAAAGACAAATCTCACCTCAAACTCCTTCTTTATCAATTCCAATGCTTCCACGCGTTTTTGGTTTCTCAGCAGAAAGCTTGTGTGTCACAGGAAGATTACTAAAATTTTCCTCTTGTATTTGTCTCAGAAGCAGTGCAAATTTGATTTTGAATGCTTTAACGAGAATACAGGTAACAGAGGAGTTTTCCTTTGCCTTGAAGCTGCCGATTAAGGCCACTCAGAAATTCTGTCACATCAGTTAAAAAAGCGTGGTATCATTTCCATTCTGGATCGGGATGACACTTTTTAACTTTTGTCTGAAGAAACCTGTCGATCATGGGAAGTAGCTTGTAAAAAGCGTCTCTAAGCTCTGCCTCGACTCATTCGCCTGACTTCCGTGTGGTACAGTACATCAGTAGCCTAGCTGGGACAGAATCTCTTAGAATTACCAGTGGCCTTGTAGCCCTCGTGTTTTGCAGATCATACTGGGCGCACCATGAGTTGCCAGGTTGTGAGCTTTGATCAGCCAAGTCCCAAATATTCCATCGTTTAACAAACCTCAAAAATATCCTGTCTCGTTGTTGTACCTTTTAAGGCTTTGTAGAGAACCATACTCTTCATAGAGCTCAAAATTTGCCCCTCAACTCGACCTATACATTTGGGAAGCTGGGCAGTGTATGGCACGTATTTAGTTTTGTCAAGTTCTAGCAGAAAAAGTTTTTTTTTTTTTTTTTAATCTATTTTTATTTTTAGTTTCTTTCCATTTCTTCAATCCTTTTCGTGATTGTACTTGTGGATAGGGTCGCCGCACTGATAGCATCTTTTTTTGTCAAGACAGACTTGTGCAGAGACGGCCAGCAATTTTATTTATTTATTTATTTATTTAAACAAACTCTCTCTGAGAGAGGTTTTCTGCTCCATGCTATTACTTTGGCAACGTGAAACCTGGCCTGGATGCATGACTGGTTCAGTTGAGTTTGGCTTAAACGAATTCTGCTGTTTCCAGTCCTTTTTTAGTTTGAGTATTTTTTTTTTTTGTCTGCTCGCACATGTCCTTGCATGCAATCGTATTTGTCTTTATGTTTGGACTCGTAATGACGGCGGACATCATATTCTTTGAAGATGGGCAGATCCTTGCACTGAACGAAGAAATAATCGTTGGTCTATATAGTATACTGCAAATCAGAAATCCGCACGCTTGTCAACTTCTTTGCTACGATAAAAAAGACTGAGAAAAAGCAGAAGCTGGAGTCTAGCTTTTCCTATGCCTGAACATTTTATGGTAGTCTCAAGTCTTTGTGTGGTTTTTGAGTTGCAGTCGGGATGGGCATTTGGATGAAACCTGGCAACCCTCCCCACAAGCTTTTGCGAGGGGTCTTAAAGCTCTACATTAGAATAAAAATCTTGCCGCCATGTCACTTTTGTTGTATCATCCTCCGGGAATGTACACTTACTATGCAGCTTTTTTTTGGCAAGCTTTCTTAAAAAAAAAAAAAAAGAAAGAAAGCAACAAATAGTCTGCCTTCAGTTTGTATCTGTATTTATATTCGTATTCATTTAGGACGCATTATCTGTTCAATCTGAATAATGTTACTCTGTTACACCTCTCTACTCTAAACGTGTCTGATTACGTTTGGCACTTAGCAAAACTTTTCCTTTCATTCGGAGGTGGAACGAAGGGGTGTGTCTATGAAATGATTGACAGAAGGCTCATGTAAACAAGTATTATTTTATCATGTTCTGCATATTTTCTAGGCTATTTGTGTTAGTAATAATAATAATAATAATAATATAAAGACTATTGCACCTTTTTGTTTTGTCTCTTTTACCTATTAGAATTGGAGGAAATAAAATCATTAAATCATTTAAATAAACTCCTAAAATCAAGCAGGGAAGTGATGTGTTAGATATAGACCTTAGTTTTGGACCACAGTTTTGTACTCGACCTCAACCGTATTAAAAATAGTATGAACTGTTTATGGTCATGCTGGATCTAGATGGGAGTTTTGAAATATGCTAAAGATTTTGGGGATGACTGTTAGGATCATGTTGTGTCAAGGGGAAATCCACTGTCTATTTTGGTCAAGCCAAATAGGAAGCAACCACATGACCTGTGGCTGTTTTAGAGCATCATCATAGGTCTCCTAGCCCCCCCGTAATTGACCTCTGCATTATCCTTGTGCATTTATGTAATTGTGAAGCAGAACAAATGACATATTGACCACATTTTCCAGGGACGGCATTCTACACACTACAGTACACTGCAACACACACACACACACACACACACACACACTATAAATGCTTGTCTCATCTGTTTGCTCCTCAGTGTAACCATGCAGGCAAGTGAAAGCTCTTTACTGTGGTTTGACATTTTCTATTTTTTATTAATTTTTATTATTTTTTTTATTTTTAGCCTTAACAACTGGGTGATTAGAAAGGATCAATGCCTTTGGGCCAGTTGTGGTCTTGGAGCATGAGCATGAGCATGAGCAGGCCCTAGGTCATAATTTAAATGAACAGTTCATGATAAGATTGCACATCGTTCCTCTCCTAATCGTGATTTTTTTTTTTTTTTTTGAAAAGGTTGCAGTAGACGTTGTGGAAATAAGCAAACGTATGTAGACAGTGAGTGGCACACTCTTTCTCGCTCGCTTGTATAGAGCTTCCAAGAAGTGAATTTGATGCAACTTGGTGCTACAGTAGATTCTCCTCTGTCGCTGTGACACTAGACACACACTTTGGTTTTGTGAGGCACTTTCAATAGCTACCACTTCACTACAAATTGTTGTTATTATTATTATTATTATTATTATTATTATTGGGGCTAAAACGCACATGAACAGCAGCATTTGTTGAGACTTTCTCCTCCTTTCCTCTCAAACGGTGGGTGGGGAAAACCCGGAGCAAACCTTAAAATGTGTCACTTCTTGTATAATACTTGTGGAGAAGAAAAATCTACAAAGAAAAAAAAAATCATTGCCGAAACAAAGATTAATTTGGCATGACTCTTGTGAGACTTAGTATGGTAAGTAACAGATATTACACCTCATATCAATATTTTGGCCATTTAAAGTGTAGAGTGAATATATATATATATATATATATGTGTGAATATGAAAATATTTGTGCGTAGCCAAGCTTAATGAATAGAGACAGGCCAAAATGAATAATTCATAAGCTCACTCTTGCTCCCCGTGTTAATTATAGGAGGGGAAATTTCTGCAGCCGTATTATGCCAGGAGCAAAGACGGTCTTTCCAAAACGGCACCTTTCACTCAAAACACTCTTATACAATTAGGAGTATGACTAAGCAAACAAAGTAACAGAGCCACCCACCATGTCTGCTGTCCTACAGGTCCCTTTTGGACCAAAAACATCTGCTTTGGTTTCAGTTAGCAGTCGGCTCTGGAAACAACCGGTGGGCGACAATTATGGGCTTGTGACGAGAAAGAAAATCCTGCGTCTGCCAATAACAAATTACCTTTCAAGGATGGCATTTTAAGAGCTTACACTCATTGCTGGTGAAAGGCTTCTCAGTAAACTGTGTACTGAGAAACTAAACTCGGGCTGATGTACTGTATAAGAGAATGTGTTTTGAGTAGGAGTGAAAGGAAATACACAGTTATGAGTAAAAAATGGTGTTCATGTTTAAAGCACACCCATATTACATTACAGCTCTGACGCGCCCGTTGTGATTTTTTTTCCATATTTGATCAACGGACCAATAGTGTGTGCTAGTTAAAATCTAACACGAGAATGCTTTTATTCTGCGGCGAAGTGATGATTGATTTATGGAACATCACAAAAATTACTGGCTGAGGGTTTTAAAATGTTTTTCCGCTGGCAAAAGGATTCTTTCCAACAAATAACAAATATAGTGTGCGAGCGGCGGTAAGCAGCGTTTGCGGGGGGGGCCAAGCACCATGACCCTGCAATACTGATAATACTCCAGATCACGCATTTATGGAATATGACTGTATTCAGGGATTATAATTTTGCTCAGACTGTATACACCCAAAAGATCTCGCATGGCTTACCACAGCATGTCCTAACAACTCTGCGGCGGGCTGAGACTACGCAGGCATGCGCTCTAATGGGTTACCGACATCCGTCCACCAGACTATGGAAGCAGGCATAGTCATTGTACTGGAGGCCTCGGATTCCAGGGAGCTGACTCGGCAGTGGAATTCGAGGAAGGGGAAGCATGTTCACGTCGTTGTCATTTTCTGTCTCTCGTGGGATTTTGGCTTCTTCCAGAGTCAGAATTCCTCAGGAGCAGTCCACTCTCTGGGCTTATGGGTGGAGTGGTATGAAAAATTTACGGAATGGTAAATGCCCAACCTAATTTCAGTATGTCATGGTGTCTGCTTACAACAACCTTTTTTTCTTTTTCTTTTTTTTGTTTTAAAAGAACGACGTTAAATAGTACATTACACTACAGTGTCAGTGCAAGTGATAAATGATTTGGTTGTGGAAATTAATAGAATGTTTTAAAAATGGACTTCATATATCAATACACACTATTTATCATAGTGTCCTGCCATACTTGTATCTTATTACACCACTACTACGAACCATTTTAGAAATGTTATTGTGCAAAAGTGCCATAAAATGACTTCACAGTGATAGAGAGCTGTAGTTTTATTCTTTTTATGCTAGCTTGAGATTGTTCATGATCTGTTTAGGGGTGTCTCAGAACCTCTGTGGAATTTTGTCCCATGTAGAGGAATAAAAACTTCAAATATAAGGATCCATTCCGTCTTAACCAATGCACGATGTCTGTTTTTTATGAATTTGGCTTGTGTACAGTACTAATATCTTTAATACTTAGCTGATTTGGGCGCAAACGCACACACACACACACACATGCACATGTGTGATTTAAACCGAACTGAAAAGATGCATCAAATTTCACTCATCACCTCGAGTTCAAAGGCAGCAAGAGCATGTCCCCGTTTTTTATTAGTACTGTAACCGAGTGTATTGCCTGGACCCTTTCCAGCAGGAATATGGACCAAAAATAGCGATCCTTCATCTGCTTTAGTTCTGCGCCTTGGTTTTGAGACCGCGTTGTGTACTGATGAACACATGATAACAAGAGCTTTTTTTTCCAGCAGTTTGATAGCGGCCTCATGACTCGTGATATAATGATCGAGGTTAGGCTTTGTGTAAGAGAAACCGTTCTTAGATCAGTGTAAGAATGCGAGTTAAACCCAGAGCGTGTCGTGGTCTCGAGGCCGCAGGCTCGCCACATCAAAGAAGCTGAGCTCGGAGCACAGCGTATAGGGGGTTGGGTTCATTTAGGGAGATGAATGACGCAGCTTCAAAGCTCACTTTCTCTATCCCAAAGCTCTTAACGCAGACAGGGACACAGCCTCGAGTAGCACCCTTCACTTCGCTTCGCCTCACTTCACTTCACTGTGTGTCCCAGCACACAGATTATTGCCCCTCAGTAATGCACCTAACACAGCAATTTGAGACGAGCCCTTTACTTATTTATGGCTGTGACACATGACTGCTGGATATATTCGAACAGTTCACTTTTTTTTTTTTTTTTTTAAACTGATCAAGAATGAAAATGCATACAGGGTTTTTGCATAGTTATATCAGTAGGGTCGCTATATTACTAATAGTTTTCTTTTTCTTCAGGATTCTATTAACAAGCTCTGTGCTTAACCTCGCCGAATTGGTGGCCCTGCGGCCAGACCTCGCCGCTCTCAAGAAGATCCTCTACTTTCACGAAAACCAGTTGATTTACCCGGTCCGCAAAAGCCAAGAGAGAGACTTCCAGTATGGCTACAACCAGATCCTTTCATGGTAATTCATCTGGAGGAAACAATGTGCTGACTTCTGGTTCAGTACTGTTTTTTTTTTTTTTTTTAAATGCATTTCCTAAACCACATCCTCAGATGTTCAGATGTATGTGTAGTAACATAGAAGTTCCAGTGAAGAATTTAATAGCGTAGCAGTCAGATGGACTGCGATGCTCCAGGCCTACTTTGTCGTTAAAAGCATTTGCTGCCTCGCTTGCTATGAATCTTGAATCATTGAATATCTTCATTTATCTTGATGCAGCAATTAGAACTGTCTTTTTTTTTTTTTTAAAGCTACTGTGTAATTGTTACGCTTTATGCTTATAGTCTGGCCACTTTGCTTGCTCAGTTAACTTCTCTGTTTGTTTATAATTACGACAGTGTGGTGATATTTAAAAGGCTTGCAGCTTATGCCCTGCTAATTTGAATGCTAATTGAGTGCTGTGGCACGAGTCATCCTTTAATCGCTGTTAATTTGTACAACAATTAAAAACAGCTCGTCACTGTTTGGTTTTATGTTTTATTGGATGTAATTAAATCAATATTACTAGTCCTTGTGAATATTTAATCCGTGCTTCTGTGCTTTCCATGATTGTGTTTTCATTATTTTGACTCCTGCTATCACTTTCATCTTATATAATGCTTTCGTCTACCTCCAGCTTGGTGGCGGACGTGGTCCTGTTTAACTCAGCATTCAACATGGACTCGTTCCTGTCCTCCATCTCCAGCTTCATGAAGACGATGCCCGATCACCGACCCAAAGGCCTGGAGCAGCTCATCCGGCCCAAATGCAGCGTCCTTTACTTCCCCATCCGCTTCCCCGATGTCACAAGGTCTGTTCCTTCATCCCAGTCTTTTCCCTCCATCCCTCTGCAGTCTGCAATTTGCCTTCTAGGGATCACTGCTCCACTGATTAAAAATGATAGCTTTCCTTTTCTTTCTTTCTTTTTTTTTTCTTCTTAAATCCACCCCCAGAAGCTGATGAAGTACACTAGCATGGTTAATGGCAAGTGGACAAGGTTGTGTAAGAAGGTGATTAGACAGCTTTAATATCCTGCGCTTGACACACTCCTGCTGAAAGGCACACAGACACACAGACAGTGTTATGGCTCACAAACCTTCATGCGTCAATGTTCTATGGGATTTCAGCAAGTTACAGCTGTGTTAAAACAGTTCATTCAGCTATAAGTGGAGCAGAATAAATAATTGTGCTTCAGCAGCATGCCTTATCTGTATTTAAATGTATTTTCAGTTTTATCAGCATCCTGAGAAGCAGCAAGATTTTCACTGATGACAGTTCACTGATGACATTCTCAATTTTGCGAAAAAAAACACAAGCTTCAGGGTGAAATGTCCACTCTGCTTTGAGAAGTCATTGTCTGTATGGGTCTATGAATCTCATTTGCAATGTAATTGATGACAGACATCTTTTTTAACACCTTTTTTTTTTCCTTATATGCACAAAAACTACAGTATGGCATGTTAGATTTTCAGAGACATTTTCCTTAAGGCTGTACTGACTTGATACTCAGTATCATTATTGGTTTAGTACTAGATCAGACATGTTTTTTTTTTAATTCCAGCTGTTAACATTTTTATACATTGTGTGATACCAACAGCATGCTTCTTGCACGTAATGATCTGAAAATGTCACCAACATACTTTTGATGTTTCATATCACTTGGCAAGCTTGCAGTAAGTCAGCTCAGATACTGTGATGTCTGAATTGGATTGCTATCATATAAACTATATGGCCATAAGTTTGTGGACACCTGACACAGCCATATGTGGTTCTTCCCCAAATGATCCCCACAGAGCTGGAAGCACACAATTGTCTAGAATGTCTTTGTATGCTGTAGCATTACAATTTCCACACGCATCAATGAGCCTTGAGTGCCCATGACCCTGTCACCGGTTCACCGGGTGTCTTTCCTTGGACCACTTTTGGTAGGTACTAACCACTGCATACCGGGAACACCCCACAAGACCTGCTGTTTTGGAGATGCTTGTCTAGCCATCACAATTTGGCCCTTGTCAAAGTCACTCATGTCCTTACGCTTGGCCATTTTTCCTGCTTCCAACAAATCAACTTAAAAAACTGACTGTTCATTTGCTGCCTAATATATTCCTCAATGTTATTCACTTCACCTGTCAGTGGTTTTAAAGTTATGGCTGACTGGAGCATATACAGTCAGGTCTGTAAGTATTTGGACAGTGACACAATTCTGGAACCTCTTAAAATAAAGCTGAAAGTCTGCACTTCGATCACATCTTGATTGTTTTATTTGAAATCCATTGTGGTGGTGTATAAAGGCAAAATCACAAAAACTGTCATTGTCCAAATACTTCCTGACCTAACTGTATTTTATATATATATATATATATATATATATCTATAAAAATACAGTCAGGTCGGAAGTATTTGGACAACGACAGTGTTTTTGTGATTCCCTCGTTACTTCAAGACAAATGAAGCAGATAAAAGGTCTGGAGTTGATCTCAGGTATTGACTTGGCATTTGGCAGCTGTTCGACTGTCTCAGGTACAGTGTGTGCAGTTTTATAAGGAAATGAGCTGTAAGTGTTACTGAGCATCTTGCAGAAGCAGCCGCAGTTCCTCTGGAGACTTTGACTGTTGCACTTGCTTCTTATTTTTGCAGCGAAACCCAGCAGCCTTCATTCTGTTTTTTTGTCTGAAAAGTGTCTCTTACGTCATATTCTGCTTTCTTCACTGCCATACAAACATTGTTCTGTAACATTAAATTTTGTGCTGGAAAACTAATGTTTGGAAATCTAAAATGTTTTTGTACTGACTCAATAATGCAGAAGTCATAAAATACAAATCTATAACAAAGTTTGTACTAAAAAATACAGGGTGGCTAAGACTTTTGCACAGTACATATGCATACATATACCTATTCAGCAGTTCTGGAAATACTCAAACCAGCCCATCTGGCACCAACAATTATGCCACAGTTAAAATGAACGAGATCACTTTTTTTTTTTTTTTTTTTTTTATCTCATTCTGGTGGTTGATGTGAACATTACTCGAAGCTGCTGGCCTGAATCTGCATGATTCTTTTTGCATTGTACTGCTGCCACATGATAGGCTGATTAGATAATCGCATGAACGAGTAGGTGCACAGGTGTTCCTAATAAAGTGCTCCATGAGTGCATGTTTAATATTACACAATTCATTAAATTAATATCTTTAACATGACACGATATTTTAAAAAAATACATACATTTTCTCAACCTACTACTTTAGACCTCTTCAATAAATTTTTCTTTCCTGTGAAAATAACTTCCCACCCTGTTAATATATAGTACTTTTTCTTTAAAAGATGAACCCAGGCTGCTGTCACATTGCAACAACAATGATTATACAGCCATGACTGATTTTGCTGATAGAACAGCATAGTGTGGCATCTCCACCCTGTTGTGTTCCCCTCTGTTAGACCTGTGAATTTTACTGGAGTTGAATTAACATATACCATGTAAATATTCTTCTCACATCAGTAATTTATTTTGGCCACACCCTATAATGGAGATACAGGATGCATGCTTAAACCATAACATAATGTCTTACAATCCAAAAGGCATTACATACAAGGAATGAGCCACCTAATAAAGTGGCAGCTCAGCTTAGTTTTTAAGTTCCTAATCAACATGACTTATCTAATTGTGTTTAAGTAAAGTTTTGACGTTTGAACCGACCCGGCTCTGGCACAAAATTCGTTTCAAAATCCAGAAGTTTTGTTTGTACAGTATGAATGCTTATGTGCAGAGGCAGGCCCAAGCTTTTCCTGTGCAGCTTAAATTGCTTAAGTGTAACTGTGTTTGTATGTGTGTTTGTATGTGTGTTTGTGTGTGTGTGTGTGTGTGTGTGTGTGTATCACAGCTAAGAGGCACTGTAAGTGAACTGACAGTGATGACACAAGGCTCTCGCCTACAGTGTTTCTCAGCTCATTTTCAGATGCTAATTTGCCCCATCCACAGGAAAATCACAGAGTGTAAGGAAGTGATTATATGCATGACCAGTCATCCGTCAACATGCCCGAGGATTCCAACCAACATTGTTTAAGGATTTTGAAAATATATAAAGTAAAATACGCCAACAGACGAGGGTCAAACACACTTTGAATTTAAATGCCTTTTTATTCACAGCTGCCTTTTGTTAAGACCTTTTTAATCGTGCAATAATTAAATATCCAGTCGTTCAGTGTTGCAGGATAACCTTTCCATTTCCACGGCGAGGATTTATTCGGCGATGAAGAGTTGTGTGAAGTAATGTGAAATTCTTTTAAGGAGTGGAGAAGCTTCATAAATGTTTATAATCCAAATTTAGGGGTGCTGATGACAGGTTAGTAAGCATTCCAGCTTCTATTTCAAGGTTTAAGCTTCTGCAGCAGTCCAAGCCCGCTGGTTGTTTTTGTATTGAATCGCAAGAAATCCGGGATTCCACATATAAGCGGACTAATCTATACCACCGGACATTTCCAATACATTTCCAATTGTTTTGTTGTTCATATCTTCATTAAATTTACTCCTTAAGGTTCAAGTGCTATTTCCACTTAAGTGGCATTAAATGTTTCCTGGAATGACCGTACCATTTGTCTTTGAGGTATAAAATGGACAGTTATTACTGTATTGATCCTAAAGGCCATGATTTAACAATGGCACACCGTCCCTTGTGACCGAAATCCCAGTACACTTAGCCTCATCAAGAGGAAACAATATCTTGATGATCTCTTACCAGGATTCCATTGTCTGGAAAGACAGGTTTTCATTAGCCCATTTAACTGGATGCAGATAACTGAAGCTCCTTTTTTTAAAAGTTGTGGGGGAAAAGAGGGCTCTTTGGCTGGTTTTAAAAAGCGCTTCAAAGCCACTGATGTGACTCTCTGAGGAGTGGCCTGCCTCCAATGACTGACTCGTGGAATGATTGTGTTGCCGAAGCAGATGGCAGGATATCCTGCTGCAGAGATTCCTTCAACGAGGTTCAAAAGGAAACGGCTCCATATCAAAGTTTCACAATGGCAAAGTTGGAAAGTTAGATCAAAGCCACTTGGACGTGGAGTAAGTCTTGTTCTGGGCCATGTTATTTCAATAATGAAAACGCTTTCCTGGTTTAAGACTAGGCGAAGACTAATCTCTGGATGGAAATCAATGGCACATTTGGGAGGTTTGCATTGGTTGTGATGATCTTCATCTTTTCACAAATGTTATGCAAAAAATTCAGTGTCAGACATAAATTCTGGGCAAGTGTGTTTCCTGTCTCACTGAATGTTTTTCACTGTGTTTTGAGGTGTAGTGATTGAGGTGTAGGTACATTAATCTAACACTGACACAAAGATGCATTGGATTTTGAGACAACGTTGAGTGCAGATACCTTGCAACTTTGTGGATATCCATTTGATTTGCCATGAATCTGCACTCTAGACACTAAAATATCAAGAGCTGCCATAATTTTGCCAATGACACAACAGGTCTTATGTCTAATTTCGTATATGGATCACCACAGATGAAGATGCAGCATTCTATTCCGCGCTATCCTTCCTTAAACTCGGAGCTGACCAGAGCGTGGCCTGATGGAGGTCAGGAATACTTATCAACTTGGCACTGGAACTCCAAATCCTCAGACGCCACATCACTCATCCTAGCAACAGTTTCTTTTTTTTTTTTTTTTTCTTTTTCCAATTGCTCTGAAGCCGTAATGCGGTTGGAGCGAGGAGATGAAGAGTCCGGGGCTTTCTTAATCAAACCGTCAAGCGTTTAATCTTGTCGGCGGAACATCTGGCAGGCACCTTTTCTCATTTGTTTCATTCAAGTTAGATTGTACCTCACTGTTCTTGTAGGATTGGTCTTAAAAAAAAAAAAAAAAAAAGAAAAGGATCTCTAGGCTCAGAGTCACGATGACTCCTCAGCATGTCCCCTGTGAAAATAATCCAACGGTAAAACCCAAAGGTACAGCATGCTTCTGATCTGCGGATTGCATGTGCCAGAACTGAGCCACAATCGAGTCCATATGGTGCTTTGAAGTGCTCAGAGCAAACCGTGATAAATAGGAATGAAGCAAGGACGAGGATGAAAAAATACAACTTTGAGATATTTGTCCTAAGTAATTGGGGACTAGCCATGGGTTTGGAAATATGTAATCATGATAAATCAGATATTTTAGATTTAAAAAAAAAAAAAAAAAAGTTAAAATGGATGGATTTTTGTTTATAGCTTTGATGAGATGTTTTATTCAGTAATGTGGAATACTGAATGACATTGAAAGACTTCCTTCTGGGTTTCCCCATATGCTGGAACAGAAACTGTTGATTTTGAGCTTGTAATGTGGACAACATCCCACTTCTAAAGCCAAAAAAATGGACAATATATATATAAAACTGTACCACTGGTAGAAAGTCATCTTGTAGCACTTGGGACCTCTTTTTTTACACTGAATTTTTGAAGAGCTAAAAAAAGGTCCTGCGCTTGTTTATGTTCTGCATTCCCAGTGCACTGGAAATCCCCTGAGGAGCATATCTTTCACAAATAGTGTGAAAGATTATTTTGTTGCTGTATAACATGTCCACTCAAGGCTGCCACAGTTTCCACTGTGTTGGCTGTTTTGCCCATTTTTCTCACTTTTGCATGACAGCAGCACACAAAGCACCATCCCGTTGTTCCCTCACACATTCATAGACACTGTTCTAACTATAGAAACTCTGGAGCTTCTTCAGGTACTTGCCGTCCTTCTACCCCCTGCGTGCAAAAATCACCAAAAAAAAAAAAAATCAGGTACATTGTACATAGCGCGTTGTACTTTTTTGCGGGCTTTTTGTGTACAAGCTTGCACTACATGTTTCCAGTTTTACTCATGTGCTCTCTTTGTACATGGTAACACTTACATTGCTGGATTGCTGCTTTAACAATTGCATTTCATGTGGTTTCTTTGTTTTGGAGTTTTGTGAAGCTTGCGTTTGACTCATCTTTAGTACCGCAAGCTCCACCATAAGAGTTTCAGGGTCACTGAAAAGTACAACTGTTGGATTAGGAGGGAAAGCGTGTTAATGCATCAGGCATTTTTACTTCCTATAAGCTTAGTACTTCCTCAAAAACAGCACTTTAATCATATTAGGCTGCCAAGTGTTCAGTGTGGCCGCTGCACTTTTTAGCAATATTAACAGCTGGTTAAATAATTAGGCATGGCAATATTCCAACTTGGTGAAAATCAGAGTTGGTAAACACGCTTTGTGCGCAGTGCATCGCTGGCAAGTTTTGAGCGAGATGGCACGTGCAGCGCCATGAGTCAGTTGCCCCATTCGTTCAGTCCGTACATTGCAATTGTTTAGTAACTGGAAATGTAATAATTAGTACATAATGTATTAAACGTTGTAGTGTTTCCTTCCAAGTACAAGAGAATGTTTGGGTCGTTTTAAGATTCACTCGATGGTTTCTGACATTGTTTCTCCCTTTTTTCTTCGGGTGCATGCATTCAATGTCCGATAAGGCATAGTGGCGCACACATGCTGTTCTTCAGTCGAATTGCACAGAGAAGTGAATCGGCATTGCGGTTTTACTGATTATTCGTGCAGCTCTAGCTCGGGGTCACGTTCATATTGTGTAAGTGAAGTTTTCTAGCATTGTTCCAAAACATAGTGCAATTTAATAAGTTTAAGCAGACCTGTCCAGACACTATTACTGATACACTCCAAGGCTTTACTTCCATTTCCCGTCAGTGACCTGCGCTTTTCTCCTATCATTCTTTGTCAGTGACTTTGTAGTGAAGTACTCTCTCTTCGGGCTGTAGCGGTACAGTTTTGTACTCACGTCTCATTTTAACAAGCTGCAGTAAAGGCTATGAGCCAGATCCGGGGTGGGAGTCCTGCCGCCCCTGTGAGGTCAGTTCAAAGTGATGAATGTGGATATTAATGTGCAATAATGACCTTCTCGGACCACATTTCCGAAGCTCTCTTCAGGTCTCTTGCGCCCGTAATGTTCAACCTCTGTCAGGCCACCGTGCAGGACGCCCGTTATGATGAGATTAATGATGCCAGCGTTACAGTCCCAGCTCTGCCCTTGCCCATGTTCAACCTCTGCGCGATCAGTCTCTTTTGTTTAATGCACAGGGAGCGTTAAGTCATCCTGAGAGTTTTGTTTTAGCCCGGTTTTGCAGCGCTGCCCAAAACGTAGAGACCGAGCCTGACTCACTTCCAGCTCTTTCAGTTTCTGAGCTATTGCATCGGCCAACCTCAAGATCAATGGCATTTTTCATTAGCCAGGGAAAGCGGAACCGCTTGTGATTATTGCCAATAAAGGAAATTAGATCAAATGATTTTTGACTTTGATTTTTTTCCCACTCTCTCTTTTGCCCTGCCATCCTTTCACATTTAATCAAACGTGAGGTAAAGTCATCACTGAAATTGCCGTTGATTTATAAATAAGCTAATTGGCGGCATTCTCTTTAAGTACCCTTCCCTCCGGTGGACATGGCCCTGTTTTTATTGCCTAGTCAAAACCCGCTTCATGTAATTTTCAAAATGGCTCTTGAAATGAAATTTTCCTCTGAGCTCGCGAAGCACCTCCATCGCTCACAGCTCTCTCCGAGTACTTCTTTTCATCTATTTGGTGCAGTGTTTCACAAGCCAGCTCTCTGTCCTTATTTGTTTGCAAAAATCATCCATCCAAAACTTTAGCTTTGGCACCAAGTTGGTCGAGGTAAGGCTGTTGAGTGGCCTCTGTTGATGTTTAGTCTTTTGAGGTTTGGTAGAGAATATGAAGTTTACCATTTACTTATGAGTACTATACTAATTTTACAGACCGGCACAGTCTAAGAATGTCCCGTCTAAAATTAGCAGAAAAAAAAAAATCTATACTTTTTAAAAGGAATCTCTGCCAGTTTTCAAGCATTTGGATGCAGAGCCTTTGGTTCTCCAGGTTATTTTTGAGAAGAAAATTTCTCAGAACACGAAACTTAGTCTTGTGTATGGAAAAAGTTGCAGCTTCACTTACCAGATGATGAGAGAACAATGGCTGCATAAGATATGCACTTTAAGTCTGATCATAGACAGATCAGTTTTTAGTGAAATGTACAAAAAATGACCAGGAGCCCATTTAAAAGAATGACAAAAAGAAGAGTTAGACATAGAAAACGTGGTGTTGTCTAGGCTTGTACAGTATAAGGATTTAATCATTTTTTCACAGTTTTACACTGCCATGATATCCAGTGATGCTAGTGATCCAGAACTGCCAGACAAAACACATGTTGCTTGGGAGCACCACAATTTCAAATAAAAAATATGCCAAAAGAGTAGATTATCTGTTTTCCCCCAGTACACTGTACACTGAACAAACCATAACCCCCTTCCTGTCAGTTTTTTTTTTCCTGCCAAAATAGGTAAAAAAACAGCACTTTAGACAAAAGGATGGAAATTTTTATCTAAAAAATTAAGTGAAGTGTCAGATCTAAAACTTTACAAATAGTGTTAATGGTGATGATAATTAGAAAGTAATAAAATACTGTTTTTTTTTGTTTGTTTGTTTTTTTTCTCTCCTGCATCAATCAGTGTAAAGACGCATTCAAACACACTGAGTGGCAGACACACTTTATCTGGACATTATACATACATTTTTAAAAGGATTATGTATATCAATGTTGTATTATGTTTTTTTTTTTTTTTTTTTAACAGCTTAGTGTGCAGTACTGGAGAATCATCTAAAAAAGTTTTCGTGGTTGCCACTGCCAGCCAGCAGTTCCCGACTGCACAGCTGATAATAGTATTACCCCTTCCTGTACTCTTCTTAGATCTGAAATGGCAGAAATGTTCATTGTTCTGTCTTTTTTTTTTTTTTTTGTTCTGGGCGATTAAATAGTGATTTTTTTTTTTTTTTAAACTGTTAATCAGAAGCATGGAAAAATCTAAGTCACACAAGCCTGTTGTCATCCATACTGCATGCTATTACTTCCATATTAGCCTACACCTAGTGTAAACAACCCAGTAGGGGGTTATTATTATTTCCAGAATTTTTCTGTGAAATACTTTTTCAAGCAAATAGAACACTGTGAGGTTGGAGCACCAAAGTCCTTCCAGCCAGACTGCTGTTTGTTAAGCCTTTCTGTGCATGATGTGAATTTCTCCAGCTTTACACAGTCTAAATGTTGCTTTTTGAAGGCGATGCCCGAACACCCCAGGACACCAGATTATCACATAGAAAACTGAACAGTTTTTGACTGTGGGTTGAGACTCAGCCGGGCCATGAGCTAACCAGGAACGCGTAAAGCGAAAAAGGGCTTCCACACCACAGAAGTCAGTCGTTTGTACGTACCTCAAAGAGAAGCTGGTTTTTACACTCCTGACTTTATAGCTCACTTCGTTTTGAAGTAGATGAGATCTCCAGCAATTGGAACGCTCCTCCGTGTATTGCAAACATATTGTGGGCCACTGTGCTAAATCGGTTAGTAGTTAGTCATCCCGCGCCGTCGCCCTCCACCACAAAGTTTTTGGCGCAGCGAAGGCACTACTTAGAGGATCCATTTCAGTCAGGCCAAAATAATGAACTTTCTTCCTTTGGGAAATGACTGCTGAAGGCATGGCACTGTCTACTAGAGATTATCTGAGAAACTAGGACTGTGTTTTGCTTGCCATGGTCCAAGGTTTCTGTGGTATTCATTTGTAGCTAGTGGGCAAGAGAGGAATTAAAGGCTCTGAAAGTAAAAAGTTGCGCCAGAAGCTCAATCTGCATGAATCGGTGCGTGCGGGCCAATGAAATAAAAAGGATATGCGTAATGCCATTGTTTATTATGATTTCTTTTGTGTGATGAGCATGCTACTATCGATGTCTTTCATTGTGCTCACTTCAAGCCATCGATGGCTCATTCTTCAGCGCTGAGTCTCAGGCTTATGGCTGCTCCCTCAGTTCTGCTCTGCTGCAAAAAATAATAACGCGTCAGTACGCGACGGGAGGGAATCTATGCTCTCGAATAGCTAATTGGCTGAAGTCCATTGCACAACCTGCAATTAGGCCTCCCAGTGCAACGAAGCAGCATATAGGCAGTCTGAGGGAAGTCGGGAATGTCTCTGCTGCGCTTTAGAGATGTCTGTTGGCACACAATAACACAAAAAAACCTCACTTGTTTTTAACTAACTTGTAATAATCATGTACAGTGCACGTCACTCAAACTCCTACCTGGTTTTATTTTAGTCTCTGGGAAAGGGCACTGTGACAGATTTCCTAGTGTAGGGCAAAGGAAAAAGATGACGTGTGCTCATTTGTAAAGTAATCAACATTTTTGTGTTCTCGCCCTGGTGTGTTGCACATTAATTAATTGTTCCTTGGTCGGAACAAAAGGATACACATGGGGACCTTTAAGGACCTTGTGACTGAGAGATGTAACGCACATTAGGAAAAGTTAAATATAGACTTTGTCATGCCTGATTTTCAGCAGCTATTTATGCCATGGTTTCTTTCTTTTCTAGATTTCTGCCTGAACACAAGCTCCTGCTAAGACAAACCCAGTCTCCGTGTAATATCAGCTCGCAAGGTTCCCGAAGGCATCCTGAAATAGCAGCAGCTAGGTAAATGACATAATACTGACATCCGTGTATCATAAAATGCGTCTCTATATATTATATATTCTGTAAATTCACTGTATACGTGCTATGTCTGTGCTGCCGGTGGGCTAGAAAACACTATACAATTTGAGATGATGCTTTTTATTAGCTTTTATTCCTGCTTGGAATTCATTTAATAAGTCTCACCAGGTCCACAGCGTCTCAAAATGAGAAGGAACAAAGAAACGAGTGCGATGCAGAAGAGCTGGAGCAGCGACTAGCGTCCAAGCGGTGTTCTGATCCAGAAAGAGGACTGCCACGGCCCCTGCACATCGTCTGGCCTCATCGTTGGTAGGTGTTTTGATATTCTTGTCCAACTCAATATTTGCGGTTCACTTCAGTTCACAGTTGGCCGGACCTGCAAAACTAAATGCCTTTAAAAAAAAAAAAATCCTGTATGTCGACTGTCTTTCCAACTGTAACAAAGTTTTGTATATTATGTGAATCATTATTTCACACTGGACTCTTATTAACCTCCAAGGGAAATGTGGTACAAAGTGCAAATGGCAAATGTTTCTCAGGGTAGATTTGAACAAAAGGCCGAATCCAACTGTTTGGCATCTCGAAATGTTCCCTGTGTTTCCAAACAGAAATCGTTCAGGCTGTTGGATCAGTGTGTTATGTTTGACAGCGAGGCGGGGGCATGGAACATGGACAACCCACATGTTTTCGGTACAACATGAAGAAATCATTTTGGTGCAACAAAGAAGGACCATTGAGTCCATTCTAGGCGTATAATCTTAAATCCGTTCTGCTCGGATCTTTTATTGCACAGCAGTTTTATTTCCCATTTCACTCCAGGGAGAAGACAAAAAAAAAAAAAAAAAACTCCAGTGACCAGTGTGGGTGAGATACATCAATTGTTTTACAATCGTTCTCCGGCAGTAATAAGGGCCGAAGCCCACTGCCATGCCACGTCCTCCCCGTGACAATGTGGATATGCGCTGCCACTGAGCTGTGTTCGCACAAAGAGCAGGGGAGGGATGAGAAAATATTTCGCTGCCCGCAGGACCGCTCTGTGGCTTTTGCTGAAGCTTAAATGTCTTCCACTCCCCATAGTTTAGAGCTTCTCTTGGCATTAATGGAAACCGAGCAGTGTTGTATCTCTGCCTCATCTGCTCAGCCTAAAGAGAGGGGAGAGAAAAAGGTTTTTGAGCTACATTTTTCTCTCATGACTCTGCTCTCATCTCTTGGCGGGGACAGTGTGTTTCCTGACTGAAAAAAACGCTCGTAAATCAGGTTAACGGGCGAAAAAAAATAAAGACCACCGGTGCAGAGGTTTCTATGCTGGCACTGGGATTTAGCCGTGTTTGTTTGCGTTGGGTCTCTGCGTCTCACCTACTCTTGTATCAGTAATGAAAGCGGGCCATTTTGTAATCTCCTGAAAAACTGAGCAAAACACAGATGGATTAAGGACTTGCAACATGCGCGTTTCATAAACACTGGAGCCAGGCCGAGTTAAATTAGGGTTTACACAGAGCCAGAGCAACTGGTTCGAAAAAGGCGAGGCTTGGATTATCTGTATGATTTAAGCCGCGACACAGTGTGTACTGTTTCACCCCTCTCTCTTCCTCTAAGCTTCATTTTTTTTTTTTTCTCCCCCCTCTCATCACTTGCTTACAGATTGTTAATCTGTTTGTGGCCTGGTTAGGCGTTCATCCTGGTCCGGATTACATCGCTGTCTAATTGCGGGCGTTGCCTGGGACCAATCAGGTCAGAGATCTGTGCGTGCAGGTGTTGATGCCACGAGTGCTGAAATGAATCCAGGGTTAGAGAGGAATGAGTGATCATTATGTCAGACTTAACCTTCAGGTTCTGATTGGGGTAACAGACACATTCTTAAAGTTGTTTTGTCAGCTTGATACTTGATTGTGCAACATCAAATGATTTTGATTTTCAGAAGTTCATTACTATACACTACTATATACTTCTTTATGTTTCTTCTTTATATTTCTAATATATTACTATCTGTTTCTTTTTATATTTGAATCGTTTATGGTTTCTGAAGCATATAAATGATTAAATATGTTGTTTGATGTAATAATAATTGTTTCTGGTCTTGGACAAGATACTGACACATGATGTTACTTCCAGTCCCCAGAATTGCTAACAGAGTGTATATTTAGCCATCACACAGCATTACTTAAACCTCTGAGCATTCAGATTGGCCTGTAAGCTACAGCCAGTGTCCGGGTTTTACTCAGCAAATCAAACTTCATGTGATAAAGCTTCACACAAATGAATAATAGCTCTTAACTGAAAGGGAAGTAAAAACCAAAGTAAAACATGAGTTGCAGTTTTTAGTTAGTGCTTAGCGGGAGAGCGGATGTGTGCTGTCAGAGTTTGAGGATTTAAAAAAAAAAAGTCCCTCACACGCAGTTCTAAGAAATGTGGCACTAGGCTGTAAACTCACAGTAATAAACTCACAGTAATATTACCATTGCAAGGACTTTTTGCATGACCGAAGTACTGAAACTCATTTATGAATCTGTAGAGAAGATATCGCACTTTTTAAAGCTAGTCCACGTCCGTTGAAAAGAGTCCCTGTATAGCAGCTGTCCGTTTTATGCTTCTGTAACATGTCCAACGCACACGAGTTTCAAGTTCAGGCCTGGATGTTTATTTATTGAGTTTACTTATTTATTGATTTTATCTGTTTATTTATTTCTAACCATCTGCACTTGGTGGCTTTAATATTAACTTATTTTAATTTAGCAAAACTATCCAGTGGTTTAATACACTTTCAGTTCAATCCAGTTTTATTCGTATAGCGCTTTTAACAACGGACATTGTCACAAAGCTGCTTTAGAGAAATAAACGGATTCACAAAAAATACATTGTGAATTAATGTGAATTTATCCCTGTGAATTCCTGAATTTCCTGAATACAAACTGCCAAATTATGAATGTTCCCCTTCCAAATCGTATACAGTATATCAAAACAGGTTTAAAAGTAATGGGGAATATATATAATTTAAAAAACTTTTAATATCCTAATATTCTCACAAGTAATAAGCAACTAAGAGCAATTAACAAGACATGAGGATTCCTGCTTGTGAAAATCCTCTTTTGTTTAAACCTTTTAAACACAGACAAAGCAGCTATATAAATAGTGCACGATAATTATATTATATTTTATATAATTATAAGTGGGGGAAGAAAAAAAAACCCTGGACCCGTGTTGTGTCCTCTCTTTTGCAAATCCAGACGTATTTGTGCATCACTCTGTTTTTCTTTCTTTCATTTTTTTTCCCCCCCCTCCCAGTCTGTTCTCTAGGCGCTAATCAGCAAGTGTAAGAGACGCGGGCACTGACGCATCACCGCACCACGCTGGCACTGCCCCTGAACGCTCCTCTGGCACCACCCTCTCCCCCGAGCTCGCAGCCAAAACTCTGCCATTTCGGAGTGACTGTGCATCGAAGAGCATGACGCACGCCAGACTAGCAGCTTCAACAACACATTCCCAAACCCCAAATTAGAAAGCGCTTGCCATTCAGCGTTCCGAAATATGCAACATATTAGACATCAGTTTCAGTCCAGCGTTCGGGGATGTGCAACATTTTAGGAAGGAGTTGCCATTCAGTGCTCAGTTGGAAACAGCTTGATCTGGATCAAGGAGTCAAGATAAAATCTGAAAATCTCATGTTATATACATTATCAAAACAATACACTGTTTACATTTTGCTCTTATTAAATGAATGTGCACTGTATGTTCCCCATGGGATTATAATGCTTACAGAAATGCTCTCATTCTGGTGAACATTCTCCCCTCCTTTGTTTTTTTTTTTTTTTTGTCTTTTTTATCAATCCCCTGATATCCTGTGCCTGGGCTTTCAAACATCCCATTAATTTACCACTTTTCTCTTTCTCCTGCTTCGAATCCTTTTAACGTTCGCCGTAAATATAGTCAGGGATTTTTTTTTTTTTTTCCCTCCTTCTTCAAAATGCACCTCTCGGGTGCGACTTAAAGGGGAATATTTAATCATAGCTGTCTGAACGAGAGGATGATATTCTTTTAAGTGTTAAAGGACGCTGCTAATGAGGGTCCCCACTGAACGAGCTTTTCTTGATTTGTTTTATTTGTGCTCCGTCCTTCTAGAGAAGGCCGGCTAATCAAGCCGCGTTCGGGCGAAGACTGTTTACGGAAGCAGTCAAAAGGGGGAATGCACGTTTGGCTGGGGGGGGGAAAAAAAAAAGAAAGAAACCAAAACAATGGTGTGCAGAAATCACTGCCTGCCTTACATAATGTCCGCGATGCTTCTAAGTAATTGAATGCGACATGCACCGCAGTGGAAATTTTGGTCTGCTTTCAGACATAATATTGCAAATGAAACTGGGTATAAAACCCTGATCTGCAGGACTGGCAGTGACATTCTGGTGTTTTCTCTAGTCTGACTCCCAAAGTGCCAGCAACACATCAAGCCTCCTGCAATCCCGGCGTAGCATAGCTGACATATTAATTAACCCTGGGCTTCGGTGTCAGTAGGGAATAAGGCGCCATGCCGTGTACAGATTACGTTTTTATTTACTCCGCTGACAGGACGGGTAATAGGCGCCATGTCACCTCACCACGGGTCAACCGCGCTTAGACCGGAGGAGGGTTACATTCACATGTTCAATTCAAAGAAGATGTGAAATTAATGAGGGAATCAGCGCCGAGCCACAGGGGGACGTGGCAGCATAAAAGAAGCGGAAATGAGGATAAATAAGCTTTGTGCTAATACCTCATCTAAAGAGCTTCGGCCCAGGCGGGGTGGCATCTTTTGTCAAGCGTTTCAGTAATCTGCCTTCGACCTTCAACAAACGTCACTTTTGGAAAGGAAGGCCCGTTTTTGTTTAAAGGCGCTCAAAGAAGGAAATGAGCTGCAAAATGAAAAGGCTTTGGCAGCACTCTGCGAGTGTGGAGCGTACCCCGCGTGCCGGGCCTTTGGCTCACTTCTGGACTGTGTTACAGGCAGAGATGGAAGGACCATTTGATATTTATTTCCAGCTCATGCGTTTCGATTGAAATCTTTGGGCGTGTGGCCTTAGCAGGAGATGGTTTGAGTTATTACTTTAAAGGACAGAGAGAGAGAGAGAGCGAGAGAGAGACTTACTGATCCGTTTACAGAACACTGTGTGTTTGTTGCTATTAATATTCATGGGTTTCTGAAATCTACACCAAAAGCAGATTTTATTTAGGTCCTTTCTGGCATCAGTATTAGTGCGTCTTGTTTTAATTCTGCACTTTAATATTGTAGTACCAATGAGACATATTCATATTCATTTTCTTTCTTTGAAGGGAACATGACAAAGACCCTGAGCTGTTTTTCCAGACCTTGCTAAAACTGAGAGAGCGAGAGCTGAGCTTTGAAGTGTCCGTCCTCGGGGAAACATTTACGGATGTACCAGGTATGCTGAGACCCATAAAGATCTGTAAGGCAGAGCTAGAGTGCAGAAGGACCTCTGTTTATTTTTAATGTTAAACTGAGAACGTTGCTTTAAAATGACAAGAGCAAAAGCAAGTTGAATCAGGTCACACTACGAAGCGAAGTTTTTCATTTGCAAACAGTTCAGAAAGGGATTCCTTATTAGCCTCAGCGTCGTCTTCTGTGGACGTAAATTTTATACATGTCGTTTACGTGCCTCTGTGCGTCGCCCTTCAGGCTTCATCCGCACCGTAGCTGAACAGTGACTAATTTGTTAAATACACCATTTTTTAAAGTTCAGAGATCATCCATTAGTCCTGTATGACTTGTACTCTTACCATTTTCATTGGCAAAACATGCTTCCATTAGCAGATGATTATGCTTTAATGTCTTTTGGACAGACTTGGATATTTATAGTGTTTCTTAAGTTAATTTATACACACACAGCAGCTTACAGGAATCACAATCTCTTCTGTTGAGATCTAAACTTTTATAGTGGCATAAACAGCTTATGGGTGGGTGGTGGGGGGGTGGGGGTGGAAAAGGCACCATAAACGTTACTCATATTTCGAAATGATGTTTACGGTTGCTCGGAAGGCAATCATGCTAAAAACTCTTTTAATCCATTTCGATTTCACTAATAGGATCACCATCGATTATTTTTGCCCTTTCCCGTTTTATATACGTCCGAATGTTATGACTGCCTCGTTCACGAACAAACTAGTGGCCGAAGCAGAAACTTGCCTCTCTCTGTTAATTACTTGTGTGTTTGACGCTGAGGTCTCGGACTTTGCAGACATCTTCGCCGAGGCTAAGGAACAGTTGGCTCGCCACATCCGCCACTGGGGTTTCATGCCCAGTAAGGAGGACTACCTCAGAGCGCTGTGCCAAGCAGATGTTGTCGTTTCCACGGCCAAGCACGAGTTCTTCGGCGTGGCCATGTAAGTCTGCTAATGAAGGGCGTTTTCTCTCTTATGAATGGAGTGGCCCCACTGTGAATATGTAGTAGGACCAGGAAACACCCATAATGGCACGACTTACCGAAACTAAATAACGTTGTTGGATATGCTTTTTTTTTTTTTTTGAGTTAGCTAACGAAGGGTGTTTACTCAACATTTAATGGTTTATTAACATTTACAAATGGGGTTTCCCTACTGTGAATTTATAGCAAGACCAGTTGACAGGGTATTGGGTATAAGATGTGCCAGAATCGAATCAAAATTGGGTATGCTTGCTCAGACACGCACAAACAGAAGATTGAGTGGAGTGTGGTTACATCAGGGTAGGAGGAGATGGAATGGGAAATGTTTGGTTAGGGTGAAGTGTTGTTTGAACCCAAAAATGTCAGTGTATGGGCCTGTTAGAGACTAGATTGCTAGAAATATACTCCGAGATATTTTTTGAGTAGGGCGTAGCTTTAGTGCTTCACAGCTCCAGGGTCACTGGTTCAATCCCGAGCTCGAGTTCTTCTTGTGTCTGTGTGGGTTTTGTCTGAGTTCTCCGGTTTCCTCCCACCTTCCCAATCATGCCATAGGTGAGTTGGCTATTCTAAATTGCCCCCTAGATGTGAAGAAGTTACATTCAGGCTGAGTTCCAGTACAGAGTCCGTTCCACATGTGAACGAGAATGGTTGAGTTTTGATTTGTTGCTCTCAGTCTTAAGTGGTTGGTAGAGAATGCTGTATTTCATGAAAGCAGATCTATGTCATTGCTGCAACGTAATCACAGTCTAGTGCATAAGATTTGAGGAATGGTAATTAAACGCATTGATCATTTTCAAAGGGACTGAAAAGAAAAGAACGAGCTTGCTAGTGATTTAACATGGTCAAAATATAGGAAAGGGAATAAACAAGGAGGCCCTTGAGCGTGTGTGTGTGTGTGTGTGTGTGTTTGAATGCGTGTGGCTGCATACACTGAGTTCCTGCAATTAAGCACCTGCAGATTTTATAGGCTTGAGGCCGTGAGCTCATACTTTTACTATGTAGATCTGTACATTATGGCCATGAACGTTATAAAAACCTAAGAGCGATGTTTTATATAGTAGATCCAGTACATTGTTAGGTAGAGATACATTTGCTAAATTTACTGGCAGCCCTGATTGGGTTACATGCAACTTTGCTTTGTGGCCACACCACATGATGAAAAGCACCACGCCCACGTGAAGGGACTTTCTCCACCGCACTCTGTCCTCGTTATTGTGGAAATTAGCCTAATCTAATTAATTGTCAGCAGACACCCATCCATGCCCGGCAGAAAAACAGCGAGGCCGCCAAGCAGAATGATCGGCTAATTATATTTGAGATGAAAAGCCTGATAAGCATTTGTGCGCTCGCACATTAACTGCATTGACATGAAGCTGATCTTAATCAGTTTCATGAGACCGGAGCCAAGCGCCTACTAGTTTCCATGCTCACACGGCGGTAGATCAGTGAGGAAAACATTGTAAGTCGGTGGTTATATTTAGTTTACAGTTCTGATTACTGTCTAGTGTTTGATGGAAAAGAGATCGGGCGCCTCACATCAGACAAAGATTGAACTGTGTAGAGTGGGGCCATGTTCGAAACACTCTAGGGGTGTCCAAGGTCTCATGAGCACATGGTGCTGTGAGATGACACATAAGTTGCTTCAGCATTCTTGTCCTATCGTGTCAAGTGACTGAGAGAAAAGTGTCACTCCAAGCCCCCTACCATGATCGACATTAAAACCGACATTAAAAAAAAAAAAAAAAATAGTTTTTTTGAGAAGACTTGTCTCGTCGCTCAGTCAAATCTACTGAAATTCAGAGCTGAATGTCAGCAAGCTAATCGGATATTAAAATATGCATGGCTTTAGCATGGGGAATGAGATGGTGATCTGATGGCGAGGCGAGTGATGCATGGACTCGTGAAATATTAACGCTCATTCTACAAAATATTTAAACAGCCGGTCATTTTCCGCTGGCAGCTAATAGGGCGGGTTCGGATGAGGCGAGTCAGTTGGGAGCCAAGTTTGCCCCAGATTTAACTATTCACTGAGGATTTTGTAGTTCTGACATGGTGAAGCGTGAATTCCATCCATGTCTGTGTTCGGCCAAACTTTGACCAAACAGATCCACACAGAGGAGGAGTTCTCCTTTTGGGTTTTGGCTCGCTTTAACAGCTCTTCGTCATGCCTGCTATCCGAGTTTTTCCTTGCCGCAGTCACCCTCGTCTTGCTCATTAGGGGTCGGAGCATGGAATTCTGTAAAGACGTTCCGTTAAAGTGACCAAAAAAATATTGTTGGATAAAACAGACCTGACTTCTGACGGAGAGAAAATAAACGTCTAAAATGTAAAAAAAAATATACAGGTTCTTTGTCACAGTGTAAGTGGATTGTATAAAAGTAGCTTTATATCTAATCAGTGTGTCACAGAATAAATGGAGATTTCTCTTAAACTGACCTGGTGTTACAGGTTGGAAGCAGTGCATTGTGGTTGCTACCCACTGTGTCCCAAGGCTCTTGTCTACCCAGAAATATTCCCTGGTAAGATATATCTTTTTTTTTTTTTTTTTTCTTCTCCCCCCTACTGAAGAATTTGACATTGGAGATGACACGATGACAAAATTACATAGCCTTTCATACACCACAAAATACTAATTGTCATAGGCAAAAGCTATAAATTATGCCAAAGTAATAAGTAATTCATCTTAAAGCCTAAAGCATTGGGCATAACATATTTTGGTGTTCTTTATATAAATAAAGAAAGCCCAAGCCCAGTTGAATAATGTAAAACATAACGCAGCATGGAGTCGGGTACATTTTTAATGCTGGAAGCGGTTCGTCTCTGCTCCGTGCTTTGAGGTTTTTTTTTTTTTTGTATAATCAAAAATGTATTTCTTCCTCCTTTTTTTTTTATGTAGGTTCATATCTGTACTCAACACCTGAGCAACTTTTTAAGAGACTTCAGGGCTTCTGTAAGCATCCACATTTAGCAAGACAACATGTTATTCAGGTAGGTCTTTATTCACGTCTACGGACATGGTAATATTTATACCATAATCACTTTTGATCACATTATGGATGTCGATTATACACAGATCTTTCCTTCCTTGATAACAAATCCCACATTCTTCAGTGATTTGATCATCTTGTGTCTTGATCATATGTTGTACCTCTGCTTTAGGTGAACACGAGAAGGTTTTCCTGGGACGCTTTGGAGCAGGAGTACAGATCTCTGTTGACGACAGGTTCCAGCAACACGTCATGACAGATGTGCACGTTTTCAAAATACAGTATGAACCTCAAGCAGGATTGACACTCGTCAGTTAAAGTGAAGTGATGTGGAAGGACAATTTTAGCAGCACTTTATCAACAGAGTCCCATATTAGCAAGTTTTAGCAAGTTTTTAAACGCTTAAAGCTCTCCATTTTCAACTGATTCCATTTTATTCTCTTATTAAAATTCAAACTTGAAACTCAGCCGCCATGCAGTCATGATGATTGATTAATGTGACACTTAACAGGTAAGTAGCAAATTATAAACGCCAAATAAATAGTACAAGTACAAAAGGAGTATAAGAATAACCCGTCGAAATCCCCCAAACATGTCCTACAGGCAACTAAAATAAAGTGTTACTCATGACTCTCATAACAGACACAGCCACAAACCTGCCTCGGCCTCACCACCTCTCCATTAAAACAACATCCACAGCACAAGGACCTCAAGGCAGAGCGCTTTTACATGCATAGTTTCAAGGGAGAGGAGAAAAAACAAGAAGTAAAAAATAAACAACCTAGAAACCTGCGACCGCTGTCCGTGTTTTCCGCTTAGGCGGTGCCACCTCACATTTCGGTTCAGGTCCATTTTTATCCTTTTTGTGCCGGAGCAGAGCTGCACGGCTGGAATCTTCGCTTCCCACTCGGGCTGAGTGGCGGCCAAAGTTGTGGCTTGAAGCTCTTGTGGGCTCCACCTGGGGGTTGCCAGGTTGTGACAGAGTCCCCCGAGGCTCAGAAAAGGTTAATAGGAGGCCTTTGCTGCGCTGTGGTTGTGTCTAAATATATTCAGAGTGTTTGCGTTCGGAAATGAGCCGCCGTGTAATTAAGGGGGCCCAAGAACAAGGTATTTATAAGTAGTCAAGAAATGTAAAGGGGAAGATGAAATAACATTTCCCTTTAAATGTGTTTGCATGTCGACCGTACTTGAGTGCTTGGACCCTTTGTCGCTTCCCCCTTTTAATCTGTGATACGGAAATCATTGAAAAAAAATGATTGCAATATATCCCTTTTTAAACTACTACCTCGCCTTCATGACATGCAGTTAATACAAATGTATTGCTAATTCAGGTGCAGCAGATGTGAGATTGGAATTAAAGGAAGAAATGAAATCAGGTTGTTATATAGCTCCTTATTTCCTGAGAACAAAATGAGGCCCATCGTTCTTGCTTTTGGCATAGGACCTGACCCACCTCTGGCTGAAAAATGGTTCCTAATATCTTTTATCAGCATTCCTCATGTGCAACTATGATTTTCCTTCCTCCAGAAGATGCAGAGATGTTAGCAGCGTGATGTATGTGTTATTTCAGGGACATTCCCACTCACGGATTCATGTACAATGGTCTCAGGATCATAATCGAGCATGTGCACGATACTAGTACAAAAGAAGCTTTAAGGGAGCTAATGTGATTCCTCACATTTCGGTTTGGCGAAAGCCAACACCACGTCTTGCCGTGGTACGTTAGGCCCAGAGACGGATTGCTTTGACCCCTGAGTGCTATGACAGATCTGCTGTCGTTTGAGGATCCTCTCCTGCAGCGTCAGACGAGTCTGGCTGACCTGAGGTCAGGACCTAATGACGCCGTAAAGCTTATACCACTGCTGTTTCGGCACTTACAAAATGTCATCCCACATATAAAAACTTAATAGCAACCTCTGTAAAATGCAGTAGGCATTAAGACATTTTTCACTGGGCTTTTTTAATTCACGTTTGCTGCTTCTGACTGACAGAATCGGAGGAACCCAAGTGACACAAGCAGACCAAATCTCAAAGTCTGGCTGCATGAAATGGCCTTTCTTTTTTCAAGCATAATTTTTGAAAACATTTGAAATTAATGGAGCTATAAATGCTAGGGAAACATTAAAATGCAATTAGGATTTGATCAAAGAAATGGCCGGTGGGGTAGGACTTTACTAGCAGATTGTGTACAGAGGTTTCAGGAAAAACCTCTAACCTGGCACTTGAACCTGTAGCTGTCAATCCAGTACACTGTCAGATCTGGCAGTTAAATGTAATTGTGTAGTAACACTAAACATTCTGATGTGGCAAAAAAAAAAAATAGAAGACAAACTCACACAGGTGGCCGAAACAAAGACTCGTCGAGTCCGGGGATAACTGCCTTTCCACCCACTACACTGAAAGTTTGGCAGTTTAATCCTTCACCCACCTCACAGATTCTCAGTCTTAACAGAAGATTTGTGGCTGGTGGTTAAAAATGCGTTTATCTCCGACATGCCATTTGACCTATCACAGCACACTGGATAAAGGGTTTAATTTGAACATTTCTACAGCTGTGCATTCTGTAGTCTCTAATGAAGTTGACTACAGTATAAAAAAATGCAACAGCTGCCCCAAGTTACGCAGAAAGGTGTTGATTGTTGGTGGGAGGCGGGTTGGGGATGTTTTTAAAATGGATTATCAAC
>CM075007.1:4975241-4995731 GCA_037576675.1 Pangasius sanitwongsei
TTGTTACTTGGATTCTGGTCCAAAGATCTCCACACATTCAATGAGCATGAATTCCACTATCTGGTTCTGGTAGAGCATGTTGACAGCCATGTTCCCCACATCCAGCTCAGGCCACATGAGAGTCGGTCCAAAAACAATGCTGATGCCTTGGCTCGACATGAGGTTTTGCCGTGACTTTGTCAAAACTCTGCAAAGAGAAACGGGAAAGTGGCATGTTAAAGAATTCGACAGAATATTTCATCAATATGTTAGTATCGAGGTAGTACCAAGCTGTTATTGGTCTTGGCATGCATTTGCTAATGTGCTGTAGAGACCGACGTAAAATGTGCCCCGGGGCGTCTGAGATGGCTAGAGGACAAATTGAGGACTTGAACTTAGTCTTTTGGAGGTATCTACAGAGACTTTATGTATGATCGCTGAGAGTTGAGGTTTGGCTGGAACACACAAACAGTCGCTACTGGGGTACCACAGGGCTCTTAGGACGAGTCAGGACAGAGCCTTCAAGGTCTGTAATGGGATGAAGCCTGGAAAAAGAGGGTGGGACTGTGGCTGAAGGCGATACTCCAAGTTGTCAATGGGATCATGACTAAGAGCTCTGAGGTGGACTGGAGGCTTTAACATTCTGAAAAAAATGTGTCTTGTGGCTTTTCAGTGGCAAAAATGTTTTGCACTCTCTACGGTTGCATGTAGTCAGCATGATACTGTGAACGCTCAGTAGTAAGAAACAAACTGTCCATAGAAGTGATGCATATTTCCACAGATTCACTCATCAATCGTCAACTGATGTTCTGCATGTTCTGCAAATAATGAGCCTAATGACAGAGACGAGTAATGATATGGCAGTTCGTGACCTGTTTTGGTGTGTGTTCCTGCACTACAGAGACCCATTTAATCGGAGCAACATAACCTAAAAGGGCAGCCCAAGCACTTCCAATAATTCCCCCCTTTAATGCGTATAATTAACCTCGGCCATTTCGTTTCCCTTGTACATCATAGCCAGACACTCGTCCTGCCACCAGCATTTTAACCTAATTAGCACAGTGTGATGTAAGGATCTTGGCTGCCATTGCTAATGGCTTGCTAATGATCTTAAAGAGGGAAAGACTTCATTTCCGAAGTGATTTTTTAAAAGGTTTAATATGAAGCTTTTTTTTCTCTTCCTAATCCTGTAGTATTTTTTCTGTAATTATTTCATTATGTTATCCCTGTACCATCATTGCCCCTACACAGTTTGCATTCATTGTAGCTGAATTGAATTAATATGGTGACCAAGCTTTAATTAGTTCATTACTGCTGGACGAGCACTGTAATCATTTATTGTACTTGACGTAACAGAAATACCATACCAGCAGGTATAAGTTGTTTTTTCATCATAAATCTGAAATAAAATAGGCACCAAAATGTAGGCCACAACAATATTCTATTGAAATGTGTACTTTTGCTCATTTTCTAGCAAAATTAGCCAGTTGTATATATGTTAGCTTATAGCCGATTGCCCTCATTAGACTATTTCAGTTGACTGAAGTTTCAAGAGGGAGGACCAGCTTGACCGGGGGTGACTGTGCTGCGCTCGATCGAATCATAGATACCCCGCATGAAAGGCAACAAGCGCTACTCAAGATGCCAGTGGTTATTAATTAGCATCTTGTTTGTGAACAGTACTTGACATGAAATGGAGGACAGCACACAATTGCCCCTGTCCTTCCCCCGCCTAGGAAGCTCTTGCTAATTGGGTCAGCCTCGTTCAGTCCTTAAGGACGAGACGAATAATAAATTAGCAGTGGGATGGGGCGCAGGACAAGAGGCATCACTCCAAGCTTTAAATTATGTCATTAGTAGAATAAGGCCTTAAATGTGAACGGACCAGACAGTATCACTGAGTAGACTTGTCTGGCTTATTTTAAATATTATTTTTCGGTTTTGTTCTTGGTTTAATGATAAATTTGCTTGTTTTGGTTTCTAAAATCTAGAGTTTAGAGGATCTATGGTATGAGCTACACTGACTGGTCACTTTATTAGGAACACCATACTAATGTTGGGTAGGGCCCGCCTTTGCTCTCAGAACAACCTCAAATCTCTGTGGTGTGGATTCCACAAGGTGTTGGAAAGATTCCTTTGAAATTCTGTTCCATGTTGATATGATTGCATCACATAATTTCTGCGGATCTGACAGCTGCACGTTCGTACTGCGAATCTTCCGTTCTACCACGTCCCAGAGGTGCTCCACTGGAGGCAGATCTGGTGACTGGGGAGGCCAATGAAATACACTGAACTCATTGTTATATTCGTGGTTAGAGACAGCGTATTCTTTGCGACATAGTGCATTATCATGCTTGAAGTAACCATTATATGATAGGGAACCTGTGGTCATAAAGGGGTGCACGTGGTCAAAGGCAGTACTCAGATAGGCCGCGGTATTCAAACGATGCTCGATTGGTATTAAGGGGCCCAATGTGTGCCAAGAAAACATTCCCCACACCATTACACCACCACCCTGACCTTTTGACACAAGGCAGGTTGTGTAAATGGATTCATTCATTCTGACCCTACCTACAGGGGCAGTCGCGGCCTAATGGTTAGAGAGTCGGACTTGTAACCCGAAGGTGAACCTGAAGGTCATGGGTTCGAGTCTCAGGTCCGGCAGGGATTGTAGGTGGGGGGAGTGAATGACCAGCGCTGAGGGTGGTATTCCACCCTCAATACCACGACTGAGGTGAGACCCTTGAGAAAGGCACCGAACCCCAAACTGCTCCTCGGGCACCGCAGCAAAATGGCTGCCCACTGCTCCGGGTGTGTGTTCACGGTGTGTGTGTGTGCACCTGAATGGGTTAAATGCAGAGCACAAATTCCGAGTATGGGTCACCATACTGGGCTACACGTCACTTCACTTCATCTGTGTGCCTCAGCAGAAACCGAGATTCATCAGACCAGGTGACATTTTTCTAATCTTCAGCTGTCCAATTTTGGTGCCCACTGTAGCCTCAGATTCCTGTTCTTACCCTGACAGGAATGGAGTCTGGTGTGGTTCAACGTGTTGTGCATTCTGAAATGCTTTTCAGCACACCATGGCTGTAAAGAGTGGTTATTTGAGTTACCACAGCCTTCATGTCAGCTCGAACTAGTCTGGCCATTGTCCTCTGACATCTTTCTTCAACAAGCCCTTTCTAAAAGTAGAACTGCCGCTCACCGGATGTTTTTTTTTTGCTTTTCTCACAATTCTGTGTGAACTTGACAGGCTGTTGTATGTCAAAATCCCAGGAGGTCAGCAGTTTCTGAAATACTCCATCTATCCCATCTGGCAGCAACAACCATGCCGTGATCAAAGTCACTGAGATCCCTTTTTTTTTTTTTTTCCTATTTCTAATGTTTGATGTGAAAAATAACTGAAGCTCTTGCCCTGTGTCTGCATGATGTACAGGTGCTCCTAATAAAGTGCCTGGTGAGCGTATTTCTCATTTCTTTTCCTTGTACACACATGATGGACTGAATTTCATCTAAATGTCTTTGTAAACATAGGTGATCTTTAAAAGAGTTTTTATTCTTTTAAAAAGCATAGCCTATTTATTTATAGTGAGCATTTTTAGAAAACATAGGATTCTGAAGCAAAATTCAGGTATTTACAAATCAAAAATTGTATCCTGTGAGAAACTGACTTTCAACCAACGTGAAGAAAAAAATTGATTGACTAACCTGTTGTATGATTTGAGCTCTCGGATTGGGGGACCTGACATATGCAACCCAGCAAACTTTATCACTAGAGCCAAAAGGGCATGTTCTGTTGGGAGAGGTTGGAGGCGGGGGAGGCTCATCAATCTGAGATGAGTCCTCCAGCCCTCCTGTGCAGGGTGGTAAATATGCAGAAGGGTAAAGTGGGATGGAACACCCCTTCTGGGAGATGGAGACTAGCCATATGGCCTAGTGATTTTTTTGTAATATTCTTTCTGACTTTTTTTTTTTTTTTTTTTAGTATTATTTCAGTGCAGATTTCATTCTGCATGGTGTGTTAGTTAAAAGTGCTATATAATATGTTTAGCATCCAGTGTGATTCAAAGTGTGTATCTTTCTGCAAAAGAATTGGCTCTTCTGGAGAAGTTGTAAAGTATGTTTTTTTGCAAACAAGGATGTATCACCACATGTATCCTCTAACAAATGTTGTTATTTTTCTGGCCTTTTCATTTGCTAACAACATTCCTTCTCCATTTGAGACATCAAACCCAGATGGGAGACGAACATTTTTTTTAATTTTAGCTTTGCTGATCAGCTTGCTCTGGCCACAAAGGTCGATCCAGGTTTCTCCAGCACAAAAAGGAACCTTGAATTACCAACAAAAATGCCAAAACCTACCATCTTTTAAATCACTTGCGGCAAATGGGAAATATGAGTGGCGGTGACAAAAACACCCACAAGAAGAGACGTAAATAGCATGGCTGAGCGAATGCAAGCTTGAGAGAGCCGGTTGCCTTGACCACATCATCACAATGCGAATACACAACTGCTTTATTGAACACAGGCCCCAATGGGCCAGAGGAAAACGGGAACATTGGTTCCACACGGGCATACCACGCGCCCACAACAAAGGGCCCTCGACTTCATAAGGCTCTCCGCCACTCCTCGAACGAGCCGAGCCAAGGAGAAAATGTAGCCCACAACACAGGCATAGCTGCAAGGGATTCTGGGTC
This sequence comes from Pangasius sanitwongsei, assembly GCA_037576675.1. NCBI lineage: Eukaryota > Metazoa > Chordata > Actinopteri > Siluriformes > Pangasiidae > Pangasius > Pangasius sanitwongsei. Next base: position 4,979,921 of record CM075007.1, read on the forward strand.
ACACTTAGCTGCTGCATACCTGTTTTGCTAAAGAAATACTTTCTCAGAAGTCCAATGTGATAAACAATGAAGGAAAGAGAGATGATGGGAGGCAGTTTGGCTGAGTTCTGACTTGTTCCTGTTGGCTTCAAATTGGTATTAGAGGTTTTTGGTTACAGCAGACTTGAAACTATGCTCAAGTTACTATTACTTTGATTGGAGTTTCCAGATTTATAGATTGAGGAGGCTGTTTTTGTTTGTGTGTTTGCAATTGCAGCCAAACCATTTAGCATTTAAGGCTTTACAAATGAAGGGGAATTTTGCATCTTTATTGACAGTTAGACTTGGAATGGTGACATGCCAACCGAATAACTACAATGAAAACATGCATTCAGACTTCATTTGCTACTAAAAGTTTCCAAACAAGATTCAAATGTTACTTATTCACTCAAATGAATCATTCATTTAGCACTAATATTTCCCTAGAGCTTCATCTGAATAAACACACACTCTTCAGATTTAGTATTACTGTGCGCTTAATGACCATTGGATTATCTGTCCTGAGATTTAAAAAAAAAAAAAAAAAAAAGCGAAGGGAACATTCTGTTGAATACTGTTTAACCAGGGGGGTGGGGGGGTGTTGGAGGGGGTCAGTTAGAAGAATAAAACTTCCAAAGTGAGAGTTATGTATGAACCACATCAGTTGCTCTGGGTGTGGCCCCACAACGCAGAGAGGCCCAACATTCCCCATGTACACTATCGCTACTACAGACGCCTGGTAGTATACAGCTAAGGGGAAAGGACAGACTTGGTGGCACTGCAGGGATTTTCAGCACCACCACAAGTCCCACTATAACAGCAAGTCAGTCAGCAAAATAAAAGTTCAACGGATTAAGGTCTCCTTTCAAAGAATTAATGGCTTTATGTGTGTGCCCCGTGTATGACTGCAGTCGTTTGGAATGTAAATTGCATTGCGCTAATAGTCTTTTTGGACTGTTCATTAACACGTGAAATTTGGCTTCAAATACGGTGACTAACTGGACACGTCTTGTGCTACAATCATGCAGATCACGGGACAAATCTATTTTCATATTAGACTGTCTCATCCGTCTGTTGTGTTATTCTGAGGCTCAATATGCTCATTAATATGCATTTTTGGGTGAAGACAACAATAATAATAATAATAAGCGGCAAGTACAATTCGGTAGTTGTGGAATTCTTCTTCATAGTGTTTAGTTATGACAGGGGCGCTAAAGTAAAAATTCACCCCTCATCTCACCTGCTCAACCTGACATATGCAACCCAACAAACTTTATCACTAGAGCCAAAAGGGCATGTTCCATTGGGAGAGGTTGGAGGAGGGGGGAGGCTCATCAATCTGATCTGAGTCCTCTAGCCCTCCTGTGCAGGGTGGTAAATGTGCAGAAGGGTAAAGTGGGATGGAACACCCCTTCTGGGAGATGGAGACTAGCCATATGGCCTAGTGACTGTGCCAGCTATGTTAGCATGGACAGAGACTTGAGCGCTCCAGTTTGCATTTTTCTGTGCACAGGGCGGCTTCTTTCCTGGGGTTTTTAACCACACACCAAAATGGATAGTTTGTCTAATCACACTCATAGCTAAAATCGATTGGCGTTCTGTAATGGAAATGGACTGAGATTATATCGAAGCTGGTACAAGATTTCACTTTGTGAAGGATCTGATTGAATAGAAAGGTTTAGCAATGGTCTTGTTGTTTGACCAACCTCTGCAGGTGATGGAATAGCAGTTTCATGGTGTTGTGGTTGGGTTTGGGGAGTTGATGGACCAGCTTCTTCAGCGCCTGCACCTTCTGCTTGTGCTCCTTATTTTCTGTTGAGAAAAAAAAGAGGTACATGATGTAGCATTAACTAGGGCTGGGTAATATGATGATACAATATTGATATTGTGCTAAAGTTACAATACACATTTCTGAGCTATCATAAGTTTTGTGATATCTTTTTCTCTCTTATTAAATTGCAAAATGTATTTTTTTTATTTGTTATTGCAAATGTATTTCAATTATTAGAATTAGAATGAATTGCTTTTTCCTTTTTTAATAAAAAAAAAAAAATACAACACTACTCTTTTGCTGGCAGATGATTAACAAACCTATATACCGTGATACATATTATGTATTGTAGAAATGCCTTCTAAAATGTATGATTTTTTTTTTTTTGTCATATCACCCACCCCTGGTAATAACCGCAGTTAAAGCTGCATCATCCATCTGAACATTAAGTTTCTCAAAATGCTCAAATTTCTTTTAACTTGCTCACATGGTTAATTTCCCAGAGCACTCCAAAATTCATATGAGAATAATGTATAATCTCTTTATCCTGCAATGTTTTAAATTGAAGGCATCAACGTGTAAGAACTCTTACATGTCAGTATTAATCGCCATGAAATACTGATTATTGTAGTCTTTCAGTGTGGTGCGCACTCATATATATCTTTTCACTGATGCTGTGGTGGTTGGTTAATGGCTCTTAGGACCTGTGGTCCTTTAAAAGCTCTCGTGATGTAACACTAGCCTTAAGTGTTCACCTTTTGACCCTTCTACTCCTGGCATGTCAGATGGCTGGTAGCCTCATGAAACACTACTGAGAGGCCAACCTGCATGTTGTCCAGAACGCACAACAGCCCTGTTGACCTGTAGAGGTTTTTCTTTTTTCCATCTGTCATATGTCTGGCTGTTTTTCTGCACCTTCGGCATATTTACTGAATCATCGGAAATCGTTTAAAAAGGTGGATGTAAGTTAGTTAGCCGTTGCACAGGAGATACGTCGAATGCTAGGATCAATAACTGTACATGCATGTAATAATATCTGCTATTACTCCAGCATCCGTTTTGAGAACAGGCCATCTGATCCCTAAGCAGATGTTTGGGAACAGCTTTTGCTTGCTGAGGAGCACCACCTGTGCGTGTGTGTGTGTTTGTGTGTACACGGACATGCTGAGCCACTTATGGACAGGTCAGATGCCTGCACCACATCAACTGTTTCCCAGCTTAGTTCAAGACCTTTTCTGCAACAAGGGTTTATACACACAGACTGACACGAAATAAGGATCTCCAGAGTTAGAAAGTGCAGTGACTCCATGTATACTGACCTACATTTTTTTTTTAATCTAAATTTTGTGACGGTAATGCTGGCTGTAATGCAAAGCACAGGTTTGTATTAATGCGCTCGTTCTAATACACTGCCGTTTCTATAGTAACAGCTCGTTCCCAGTGACTTGTATAGCGGCCGGTCCATATAAATTAAGACTAATAATGAACATTTTAAAAAAAATTAGTTATTTAAAAATGTAGAATGTGTAATTGTTGACATGGTGAAGCTTTCTGTAAGATGATGTTTATGTAATATTTGAGGAAGGAGTCTCCAGTGTCGTGCTGTTATTGGAAAATAATCAGCGTAAGGGTGGTAACACTAACTCTGCTTCATGTCGGGCCACATCACAGCAAAATATCATTGATTTTTTTTTTTTTTTTCCCGAGTTTTTTTTTTCAGCACACCTCATTGCGCTTTACAGAATTTCTTTACACTTTAGATGTACCGTTTAAATATATATAATAATTTTATTCTTCCTGCTTGTGTGATGGAAAAGATCTGGCAGTGATCACACCAATGGTCTACTGTACTGCCCGGGATGCCCCCTGGGCACTAATGGAGCAGATGTCTCCATGTATTCACCGTGCTGGCACGGCCCTGGCTAGCAGATGCCCTTGTCAGATGCCAGGTTTTCCAATTAAGCACAGACAGGGAACAAGTTCTAGGACTGAGAGAGTGGCTATGACCCACTGCTATAAGTGCCAATAGTGCAGTGTTTAGGTACAGATATAATGATGCCGCACACAGGCAGGCTTTGATTATAAGAAAAGAAACAACAACTTTTGATTAGTAAAGTGTTGAGAAAGATGGGAGTGGCTCTTTATCATCATAATCCCCATAAGACATGTTCTGATTCTTAAAAAAAAAAAAAAAAGAAGCATTTAGACAAATTTTCTGCCTCTACCCAATCTGTGAAAGCCTCAACACTTATTTGGCTTTGACAACTGCATGGCAGTCGGCCTGTGAAATATTTAATCTAGTCATTATTGCTGGCATTATTGCTGTCATTAATTACTTTGCCTTTGGTGGTGAGCATATTGGAGATGGTCCCTCGTTCTGCATTGTGGACAGATGGTGCGGACAGTGTCATTAATATATAACAGAGTAAAAATGCCTGTATCTAAATCAGTGTGCACGTATACATCATGCTAGACTTTAGTCCTTACGCACAGTCCTCCCTGGCTGACATAAGAGGTGTAGGCTGAGCTGCAGTTACCTTTTTTTTTTTGCTCGTACGTATGATTTATTTGCAGCATTGCCTCATAATGCGACATCAAAAATCAGCTTGCACGGACTAAATGTGCTTGTGAGGAAAGACAGATGACAGTACGCTATATAATCTATAAAAGATATATAATAGCATCCTTGGTTTGTTTGCAGTAGTGATGGATGTGGTACACAGACCCATGTTCAGTTCTAAACAACTGTGAAAGTAATCCAGTCACAAACACTGAGACCTACTTTGTTCAAATAAAGCTTGCTTCGGAGTCTAAGCTCATCTTGGGGCTTTTGTCTACTGACTTCTGTAAGCCCTGTCAAAGCAAATATTAGCACACTGCAAATAGTCCTGCAGGTTATGATTAAGATTTTAAATGTATCCCAATTGAATGCTTTGCTTTATGAATAACAAAGTCTTGGTGGATCAGCCGCTGTAATTTATTAAACATGAAAAACTCCTTGATGAAATATAGAGACTGAGAAGCATTTTATGCGTTTGAAAGTCTTTCTGCATGCCAGCTTTGCATGCCAATGAGTTCACACCAGAGAAATTAGGCAACCTTCATAGAAGGCATCATTTTTAAGACTGGGCATAGTGAGTAAAAATCGGAATAATTCTATGACATACTACAGCTCATATAGAGAGGTGTAGATTACACAGGAATAAGTAACGTTTTAACCTATTCAGCATTGAATGAATGGTGACACGTCGACCGTCAGTATGAATTCATCATGCTGCGGTATTTTTGTAGTATCTCCATGCTAACAAGGGACAAAGGGAACTTCGGAGTACACACACACTTTAGTCAGATTCTCTGCGTGTCAACTCGAAGAACAAAACCTCAATTTGTCAGTGAGCACGCATTCACTGGGAACAACAAGGCACGCTTGTGTGCGAGACAGGTGGTGGGACAATGTCGCTAAGACACCAGGCAAGATGAATAATAGATTTGAGCCCATCATGAGCCAAGAACTGCTCGCTTGCCAACCTTTGCACTCCATGCACAGAATGAGGGAATGGAAAATTAGGCCAACTGTCTACCTGAGGAAAGGAAAGTCTAAATCGTGGACCAGGCGTAGCAAATTAACAGTTACATAAACGCGTGTGACAGGGGGCGTATTTCCAACTTGAGTGGGATGATACATAGGTAAACAATTGAGCAAAATTGTAGTTAGGTCATTGTACAGGGACGTTCCATAACTATATTCAGGAGGCTTTGAGATGTAATGAGAAGGTCTATTATAAACAAAGTTATAATAGTGCAAGAGCGCAACCACAGCCTGTTCCAATTACAGTGTGCTTTTGGGCATCGCTCCTAATTGAACCGACTATGATCCAAAGCGCTCTTCCAAAGACCTTTAGCTAATGCCACCCATTTAAAGGGCAGTCATGAGTAGGAGTGAGCTTGTTTTAATGATGCACTCTGGCCAATGTCACTATGAGAAACATATCCGTGTTCTATTGAATGATCATCAGCTGCCAGGTGAAAAAATGAGTATCTGTAAATCTTATAAGTGGATCTGTAAGAGAGGAAAGTGGGTGAGTTGAAGCATGATCCAAACTCGTATGAGATGATCGTCGTATGAAAGCAAACACAATCTCTTTCTCTCATCAGAGTTTGAGCTGGTATAATGAATCATGCAGAAATGCTTCTATGGCTTGTATGATTTTATAGTGCTTTCTCCAGACTGTTTATTTGTCTTTGGTCTCTTTCCCTTCACAGCTACTGTCTTTCCCGTTTCTCCCCCAAAAAGCTTTCGGTAGTAAAGTTCCATTTATCACGAAGTGTGTTGCAGGTTGAGCTAATTATACCTCCTGCTGTGATGTGCCTTATACCATATTAATTAGTTGACTAAACATTATCTGTAAGTCATCAGGCGCCTCCACTCATTAAGCGAATGGGAGCGGTTTGCAGTACGGAGGGCTACACGGGGTGCAAAAAAATATTTTATTACCAAATAACCACATCACCTCAGGCTCGTTCTCCAGCCAAAGGGGAATACCAAGATGGGAATTCTGTAACAATGTCTATGGGTCAGGATAGAATTTGTACTTTTAAAGCTTAAGTTTGATCTGCCTACTGAATGTTTAATCATAAGTAATCTAAGAGAAATGGGAGATAAGTATTCAGCATTTTTGCTGCATCTTTTGCCAAGCTTCAAGAAGATTAGTGGAAAATGAATTAGGAACACCAAGGACTGTATTCATAGTTGTTGACTTAACTCTAAAAGTTACATTAATATTTATTCGAGGAATGTTAGGCATATTTACAAGTCTTACAATTTACAGACCTGCCTAAGTCCATTTTCTGGGGGCACCTTTCAGATTATGAGTAGAAGCATCCAGTTCAGGGTTTTTCAATAGCAGCTAGACCACCACCGTTAAACCCCACAAAAAAAAAAAACAGAGATAGAAAATGCGGACTTGGGGCTTGTGAGTGAAAGCACAGAAGAGGAAAGCGGTTGCCCTGCCGTCCGGAGATCATCCCGACAATGCTACAGCCATCCACGGCAGGGAGACCAAGAGAGCACAATTGGCCATGTGTTCTGGGTGACAGAGACAGCATACTCTCCCCTGTCAATCACAGTTACACTAGCTGTGAGCATCTGCGAGGTCCTGTATGCGGAAGAGGGTAGATAGCGCTTTTCTCTGAGTGCCATGTGACACAGCATGAGTAGCAGTTCGAAAAGATGCAGCTGGCTGGCTTCATGTGTCTTGGGGGAAGCACATGTTAGCCTTCACCCTCCAGCACTGGTAACCTTCATGTGATAGGTGGGTGGGAATTGGCCAGGATGAAAATATGGAGAAAAAGGGGGAAAATAAAAGAAAGAAAGAAAGAAAGAAAGAAATGCTTTTTTTTTTTTTTTGCTTTTCATTGTTTTTGTTGAATTAATAAAATAATGCCATCAAATCACTCTTCTGTAAAGAAATTGTGACCACGGTTGAAGGATAAGCTGACTCGGGGCTCATCATCAACGCTTACAGCTGACTTTATGTAACTGTAGTTTAACTTTATCCATATAAAAAAAAATTCAGTCTTCGAGATAAGCAATATCTATGATTATATAGTATTTGGACAGTACTATTAACTGGACTTAATACGGTTCTCTGCTCGAGCTAATATCACACTGATATCATGCAAGAAAAATGCGCTTGAATTGAAGTTGTGCGTAATTGAGATATGTCTCCATTTTACTCAAATTCTATCCTGTGTGCGTAGCTTGCATGTAACTTCTAAATAAATCTGTAGCTACATCTGAAGTCTGTGCAATTTCAGTATTAAATTAAATAGCTGTGTATCTACAGACTACTATCCTTATAGATGGATGCCTTTATGAACTGTTAAGAACATGTCCTGCTGAAGGAATAGCTCTAGCAAACATGAATGGAAACTAGCAGCCACCAGTTATGTCATAAATGGTGGCTATATGGTTTCATTTACTGTTAACAGCGTTGGCACTTTTGACTGGACTGTTCCTTTAAAGTGGAAAAAATTCCATTATAAGCGCTTAGCAGTCAACGAGGCACGCTGAAATAAGAACATGCCATCTTATGAGGTAGAGTGCCCAAGAGAACCAGCATGGCGTCAGTTGGCCTGCTAATATGGGGCCCAGAGTTTGGCCTGCAGTGGTGTTGGGGGGTTCCGTGTGATATTAAAGCTGATCTGGTGACAGTTTCAGTCTGCAGTTCAGGCTTTGGCTATGCCCTCTGGCCTAAGGAATTCCCCTGCTCCCAAACAAGGGAACAGGACGGTTTGGGAAAAATCAACCTCCCTGTCAAAGAGTGCCCCCTTTTGGCTAGCAGGCGTGTCAGAATGACCATGAAGTAGGGTCAGTCTGAAATATCATATTTTTTACATGGCTTTATGCCAAGGATTTAAGTGAAAGGTTTCCAGAATCAGCCGATATTAGAAATGACAAAACGGTTCTCAGGTTACAGGAACTCACAACCACTGGTCATTGTCTTCAGGTTTACTGTTGAAAGTTTATTTTTAATGGCTTACGTGCATGGAATGAGGCGCCACAAGGAATTCATCCTAAATGTTTCAATATGTGTTTGTAATTTCAACAAGAGAATTGAAATATATGTTTTAAAGGGAAAGATTCCAGGGAAGTAATTATGCTCTTTCAAAAACTTCCAGAATGGTGACCAGATTTCCCAAGAATTGTTATTTAACAGAACAGCGCCGGTTTCCAGTGATAGAAATGTGATAGAATGCAGTGTCACTTACTTATGGCCTCCACGAACATTTCGAAAAAGCGAAAGGGAAACAGAGGCTCTGGCAGTTCGCGGAAAAACATCTTTAGCGCACCAGTGATGACATGAATGTCCTCCCATTGGCTGTCGCCCAAATCCAGCTCCTCCTCTAGGGGGGAAAAAAGAACCAAACAGAAGGAGGAGGCAGGGAACAATTACAACATCAGTCTTTTGATGAGCAAATTAGAGAATGCTAATCATGATGTCAGTGCTCTTTTGTTCCTGCAGTAGGACACGAACCTGTTAATTTGCCCCTTGAGTACTCAGAGACATTGTTCTCTGTGTCTTTCATATGTACTGAAAATATCTTTGAATATCATAGAGTGCAAAATACAATGAAAAATGAGCCTTTGGCAGAAAGACACTGTTGTAAATAGAGAAGACTGTATGTACTGTGAATTATACATACAGGCACATTAAATAAAAAAGAAAAAGCTGTGAAAGTAAAAGGTACCTTGGTCAACTAGGAAGCGTAGTTTCTGAATAGTGGCCAGGTTGCCACTCACCCTGTATATACCATCAGCCTCAAGCCCTATGAGAACAGGATTTAAAAAAAATAGATATGTTTATTATGGTGAGCTGTTAATAATTGTGACACTATAATGATTGACTTTTCTCCAAAAGCTACATACCTCGTTTTTCCACTTCCTTGACACACAGCTGGACAAATTTGGGAACCGTGGTCCCTTCGCGCTGACACAAAGTCAACATGTGACATCCAAAGACGCAATCTGCAAGACGACTTTTCTTTTAATCATTTTCACTGAACTTGGCATGGCAGGGTTTCAAAAAGTAAAACACTATTTATTGAATGTCACTTAGTTTGAGCACTTTTCTGAAGCTGCCATCAGACGGACACCACCCTCAGTCCTGTGACACAGTTCTATCAAACCGCGACTGTCAATATGGAGTTACTCACAGTCTATTAACTTCATCATTCGGCGTTTGAACTAATACTCGGCCAGCCAAGCGCTCCCCGAGGCTTATGGAACATCAAAGATGGCCTGCTCTCGTTTGAGCACTCAGCAAAAGGGGGGTGGGTGGGGGGAAGGAGCGGAGGCTGCGCTAAATGCATAAATGACTGCAAGCACGCCACCTTTGCATATAAATTTCTATTTGCACCACTTACTGGAGAAATATATGGAGGTAGAGACCTTTTATTAAATAAATTACCCTTTAATGGTGTGCTTGCGACATGACGGGGACAGAAGAGTAATATGGTAAGGGATCTTCTCCTAACTAGCTTGCCTTGGAGTTCTGCCAGTGCTGTCAGTTCAAGGACCACCTGCGCTATTTCTTAATTCCAGACTACTTTTATTCATTCCTTCAGCATTGTCCTCTTTGATCATTAAAAAGGCCATAGAGGAAATGCCATTACCTTCAGCTAAGACTTCTAACCATGTCCCTTAATGTTGTGCAGAGTGCATTTGTCATAGGCTTAGGAAAGGCGTCTCTGCTGGCTTGATGAGTTGGAAAATTTGTTCTGGAAAGAGTGTCTTAAATATGAAAAAAAAAAAAAAGAAACCTAGAAAAATCAATTAACTAATACCCCAGAATTTCACATAGACATTAATGCTAGCAGCTTCTACCAGGATATTATGGTGGGAAACTTACTGACTGTTACAAAATGTTGACACTGGAGACTCCTTCCATAAATGTTCAATAGTTTTACAGATAGCTTCACTATATCAACGATTATATTATATTTTTAATCTGTTTATTACACTATATGGCCAAAAGTATGTGGACACCTGACCAGCACACCCTTATATGCTTGTTGAACATCCCATTCCAAAACCACGAGCATTACTATGGAGTGGGTCTCCTTTGCTCTTCTGGGAAGTCTTTCCACTAGATGTTGGAATGTGTTTGTGGGGATTTGAGCATTAGTGAGGGTTGAGTGAGGAGGAACAGGTTTGGGCCTCTTAGTTCCAGTGAAGGGAAGTTGTAATGCTACAGCACACAACAACATTCTGTACAATTGTGCGCTTCAAACATTGTGGCAAGTTTCAGGAAGGAACACATCTGTGTGGGTGCGATGGTCAGGTGTCCACATACTTTTGGCCATATACTGTGTCTGCCATAGAATGTCTGCCGTACAAGTCCCTGGGAATGAGTTGTTACTATACAAATGCTAACATATTAGAATGAGCACATTAATATATAAACCTGTGACTTGAATTCCAGCGTACACCGACGTCAGAGCTGCTGTCACAGAAAATTAATCAGCACCGTCTGACCAATCAGCGCTGCGGTATAAATTATGTTAGACATTTTTGTGCTTCACCTTTAATGAGGCCTTTCTCCTGTAGTGTCTTCATGGAGGGCCGTCTGGAGATGAACTTCTTGAGGCGATTCTTCACGCCGTTCTTATCCGCGCTGTCGGAGGCACTGTAGTTCAGCTTGAACACTGCCCACGTTATAGGAAAGAAAAAGAAAAAGAAACAAATTTCATTAGCTGTGTCAAACTCTGTGAAAGTTGGCTTCTGTGTTATCTTTCAGATTCTCATCATGAAAACATCTTGGAAAATTCAAAGGCTGATGTTTTAGACATTAGTGGATACACATCTGTGTTTTGTTATCCTAAATGTCTATAATGTGTTTCTTTTTTTTTTTTTTTAATTTATAAGGAACTTCTCAAGAAAGCAAATTATAACTGATCATTTCAGTGGATGCATCAGAGGTTACAAGTTCCTCATTTGCTTTCTTTTCTTTCTTTTTTTTTTTTATAGCAGGAAGACATTTTTGCTTTTCACCTACTAATACGATCCTGGGTAATGTATACTGTAGAAAGTTGAACTCAAATGAAGGAGGCTTGAAAACAATAATAATGCTGACTACCAAGAGGTCTTTAAAGAGGTCTTTGAATTTTTTTTAGTTCTGTCACTGACACACGTTACTCACTGAGAGAGCGTCTGTTCTCTGATTTCGGCTCTTTGGCTTTGGATTTTGTTGAGTCATGGGCTCGTCTGGGCAGACACTCTGTGCTGCTGGACCTGTGTAACGTGGTCTTTCCCCCGCCGGACTCTGCGTCTGCACTGGACTGTTAAAAGAAGACAAGCAGAATCAGTCAGAAGTGATTCAGCAGTGTAGTTCACCCTCTCTCAAAATGTCACACCGCGGTGCAGGGGGGAGCAACTTTTGAAGAATTCTTCCTCTACACTCATTTGGGTGTGTCAGTATTTGTCATAGGTTTCATTAAGTTACTTAACATGATTTAACCTGTGTTACTTTATAGCAGGTGCTGTGAGAGAGCTCATGACGGCAGAAACATTGTTGCACTGTTAAACCCATATTAGTTTTTTTTTTTTTTTTAAGCTAAATATATACTCACTGGCCACTTTAATAGGAACTGTGCCCCTGCTAATCAGCCAATTATGTGGCAGCAGTTCAATGCATAACATTATCCAGGTACAGCTCTAAAGCTCTAGTTAATGTTCACATTACAGAAAGGGGAAAATCTGATTTCAGTGACTTTGACCATGGCATGGTTGTTGGTGCCAGACGGGCTGGTTTAAGTCTTTCAGAAGCTGCTGATCATGTGGGATTTTCACCCACAACAGTCTATAGAGTTTACACAGAATGGTGCAAAAAACTTCCAGTGAGTGGCAGTTCTGTGGGCGGAAAGGACTTGTTAATGAGAGAGGTCAGAGTAGAATGGCCAGACTGGTTCGGCCTGACAGGAAGGCTATAGTAACTCAAATAAACTCTCTTCACAATCAAGGTGAACAGAAGAGCATCTCAGAATGCACAACAGGGTGGACCTTGGACAGGTGGACAGGCTACAACAGCAGAAGACCACATCGGGTTTGACTTCTGTAAGCCAAGAACAGGAATCTGAGACTACACTGGGCACAGGATCACCAAAACTAGACAGATTGTAAATATGTCTGCCTCAAGGTTCAACATGTTGTGTGTCTCAGATGCTCTTCTGCTTCCCATGGTTGTAAAGAGTGGTTATTTGAGTTATTGTTATTTGAGTTATTCCTGTCAGCTCAAACCAGACTGGCCATTCTCCACTGAACTCTATCATCAACAAATGATGTTCATCTTCAGAACTGCTGCTTACTGGATGTTTTTTGTTTGTTTTTTGCACCATTCTTTTTTAAACTATAAGGACTATTGGGCATTAAAAAATCTCAGATCAGCATTTTCTGAAATATTTGAAAAGTTAGAAGGGTTACAGAGGAAACTCCAGGCCAGTAAGTTCTGTAAGACCTATGCACATCTGACAAAGAATTCATGATGGTGCATACGTCTGAATTACATACTGGGAGTAACTTAGACTCGTTCTAATGTGTTCACTCACTCACTGAATGAATGTACGAATTATTTATGTATAGCGAGGAGTCTTGTAATGAAGATGCAGTTTCAGGCACTAATAGCATATACTGAATTTCCCTTGAATTTTCTGGGCCGCACTGTAATAAAATGACTCACCGATCGGTCGGCTGTTTTTTTGATGGTCTCATGCCATTTACTGATTGTCGGGTAGTCGTCTGATTGCAGAAGCAGCTCCTCACCAGACCTTGTTGTTATCTGTGGATAATAAAGATCGAATACTTAATAAATGTTTCCATAGCTAAATGAGCAGCTTATCATATGGCATCTCATGGAAATATTATCAGTCACTAGAATATCAAGAGAAATAAGCCATTTTAAGGTCATGTGACTGTTGTTTGGTGGTGTGAATTGGCGTCAAAGTGTCAAAATGTTATGACAGCATTGTAAGTAGCTGATAAGTGGGGTCACAGGCTTCGAGCTGTACAGAAATGACCCCTTTCAGGCTTCAGTCCAGTTTAGGTGTTGCTTATTCTTTAGATGGTGGTTAAATCCTCAGGCTCAACCTGAGGATTCAGTCCTCTTACGTTGGGTTGTGCATTTACAGAAGGGTTGTACAAGCCGGTGCACAGGGTACCTATACACCATACCTTCCAATTCTCTGTGGAGCTTTTTTCACACACAGAACCGGAACATTATTGGCACACCTTTCACTGGTGGTGTTCAGGCTTGCCATCATTCACAATTGCAGCCATCAAGCTGTACTTTTACACTTGCCATGAAACCTATATGTACCTGTTGAACATTTATTCCAGATTTAATCCCTGTTGTGCTGTTATAATAACCTCCACTCTTCTGGGAAGGCTTTCCACTAGACCTTGGAGCATGGCTGTGGGAATTTGTACATTCAGCCATGGCTCATTAGTTCTAGTCAACTGTGTGCTTCCAACTTTGTGGCAAGAGTTTGGGGAAGGAACGCATTTGGGTGTGATGCTCAGGTGTCCACAAAGTCTTGGCCATATAATGTAGATCTTAGAAATACAAGCTCCTCTTTTTGTTGTTTTTAGTTAGCATTACAGGAGTATTTATGTAAGTAAATGACTGTTAAGTAGATGACTGCATGGTTAATAAATATAATAAATAGATGACTGCATGGTTAATAAATATAATAAATAGATGACTGCATGGTTGTTGATTTCAAAAGCTTCATTCATCTGTGCTATCCCGTCATGGTAAAGGCTGAATAGGATGTGAGAAACGAATAACCTCCCTCGGGCTCATCGCAGTTCGCATGATACCTTGCTAAATGCTGCCCTTGTTTTCTCTGAGAGCCGTAACTGCACATGGCACCGTCACACAGCATAACTGTCTTTCACAGAAAATCCTACCAAACACCCCTGCTAAGGTCAGCGTTGTCACATACCCTTGGAATTTCCTGATGCTTGCTGTTTGACACTGCATTCGTACAAAAGCGAGAATTGTTTTAACATTGCTAGTATCTAAAAATACCAGATGGTATCACAGGGCATCTTGTTCTCTCCTAGTCCCTCTACATGGACATTGAAAGTTTGTGCCTTTTGGAAAGAAGCTTTTCTGATTTTGAGAGAGAATGGCAGATGGGATTGGAGCGGTCTTTTTGGGGATAGGGGCATATACAGGGAATGATTTGGGGCAGAATGTCAGAATGGGTTTGCCAGATCTCCATTTTTAAATGTAGAACACGTGAGTGAGTGTGTTTGTTCTAAATCTCAGTCTGCCTATGGACATGAACATTAAAGTTTGTGCAACTGCGGACTTGGTGGGATCAAATATGTGCTCTAGTAAACCATGCACAAAAGAAGCTGAGATGTTTACGTATGTCTTTGTCCTTTCTTGTAAAATGAAATTTGCAGCTGTATTAGTACTTTAATACACATCTGAGACCACTCAACCTTACAGTAATCATGAGTCCAGAAAACTTGTTGCTAGTCCAGCATAAAAAAATTAAACATTATGCAATCTAACTCATACCGGCATGAGCTTTCATTCACTGTTAGCATTTTGGGTAAACAATTCCTTTAACTAATTAAAGGCTAAACTTCTGTTAACTCCTCTTTAATGACCAGTCAGCTTCCTGGCAGTAAACCTTCTTCTGAGGTTTAAAGGAAAAGGAAAATTTCTTTAAACATCAAAGAATCTCATTTTAGTTTCTTGACCTCAGGCAGATTATCACAGAAATAGAAAGAAGAAACAGTCATTTCTCACAAAAGGAGTGCACTTTTTTTCAATCTGATTTTAGTCTACTAACTATTCATATACATATTCATATCTTATCCTTCGGCTACCACTCATAATCTTACAAATGTCTGTTTGCAATTTATCGCCGGTGCAGCCCATGTTAACATGACGCAAAAGTGAAAACCGAGATGATAACTGTAGGCGAGTTTGTTTGAGCTGTAGCTGGACATTCGGTCCGAAAGAGGTGAATAGAAGGGATCATCACAGTCTGAAGCTTTTTGAGAAGAACCAAAACAGTTAACAAGGATTCAGCTTTTGGGTTTGTTTTTTATTAACAAAAAAACGAAAAAAAAAAAAAAAACAGTCGAAAATGTGGTAACTACATAAACTGGAGGACACTTTTTGCAAAGTGTATGTTGTAATATTTAAAAAATAATAATAAGTTCTATCTCCAAACTCAGATAAACCTGGTTTAATAAGGTTCTCTTGACCAGCCAGTCAGTATCCAGCATGGACACAAGTATGCAGACACCTGACCTTTTGTGCTTTATCTTTATATGCTTGTTGAACATGCCATTCCAGATTTTCCCCATTTGCTGTTATAATAAGCTCCACTCTTCTGCGAAGTCTTTCCACTAGATGTTGGAGCATGGCTGTGGGGATTTGTGATCATTCAGCTACAAGAGCATTAGTGAGATCAGGCGCTGATGTTGGTGAGGAGGTCTGG
>CM075007.1:4995831-5031919 GCA_037576675.1 Pangasius sanitwongsei
TCCACTCCAACCTTCACACACCATGTCTTCATGGAGCTCGCTTTGTGCACAGGGGCATCGTCATGCAGGAACAGGTTTGGGCCTCTTAGTTCCAGTGAAGGGAAACTGTAATGCTACAGCGTACGAAGACGTTCTATACAATTGTGTGCTTCTAACATCACGGCAACAGTTTTGGGGAAGAACCACATGTGGGTGTGATGGTCAGGGGTCCACATACAGTGACCACATAGTGCACCCCGAGTGCCTGGGGCTGGCGCCCAGCATGGGGCCCGAAACCAACAATCCTGAGATCAAGAATCTCATGCTCTACCATCTGAGCTAGCTGGGTACTCTACATCTGACTCATAAGAGTAATAAAAAATAAATGTACTGTACTTGCTGGTTTTACAACATATGCCAGTCTTTGACTCAGCAGAAAAAATTAATATTGTGGCTAACATCAGATAACATTAGCAGTAAATATTACAGACATTAGCTGACCACATGCAGTGTGCTTAATACACCATAGTGTAACAGGAGTCTGAAGGTTATGTAGCACATTTTAAAGGCGTGTTTGTGTGGTTGCACAGAAACGTGTATTCTAATGCATGTTAATATTGTTAAATGTGGTACAATAAAATTTCAAGGTCTTTTTTGCAAGATACTAAATGAAAATGTCTTTCTCTGCTGGGTTTATCATCACTTTTGAGTTACTTAGCAAGATTGCTTTTTTAGAAACATTGTAAAACCAAGTAGTACTTGATTAGACAGAATAATAAGGTTCTTTTTACTTTTTACTTTTAAATTTTACTTTCAGTTTGAGAATTTGTATGATATAAGTTTGAAGTTGAGGTGTAAATTCAGATTACAGAACGTTAGGATTTTGCTAGCTAGGACATCAGAACTTTGATATACGAAAAAGTACTAACTGTTACTTGTCACTGGTGTGGTAACCTGAAAGGTATTCCTTTTTCAACCTTCAGCATGTATATTTCCCTTGGGGAAAATGATCAATTTACATTTTAAATTCATTCAAGGCATTGGTTTTTGAAACCAGTCTTACGAACCCACTGCTCTGCAGTTTTCCCTGCTCCTATATGCCTGACCCAGTTCATGAGAAGCTTAACCATTAGCTGATCAGTCTGATCCTAGGTCTTTAAGGTCCAGCTATGTAACAGTTTTAGGTAGACTCCCTTCCTTTCATATGTATTCACGCCCTTGAACTTTTGCGTATTTTGTAGTTTCACAACCAGGAACTGAAACAGAACTGAAACAGATTGGCATTCTTTTTTTTTTCTCATCTCAGTGACAAGCGTGAATATAAAGCCTTTCCGTACTGATTTTTCGATCAGCAAAATCATCATATTGTGTATGTAAGAGTTGCGGTGAGTACAAATAAAATGATGAAGTGCAAGTGTAAGAGAGGAAAATGTTTCTTAGAGTGGCTTTACGTGAATCACTGCAAAACTCTTACAAAGTTCTGTGTTTTTGTTAGGAAAGAAAAAGGAGCATAGCATGAATGCAATGCCTTTTTATGCCTATGTTTAATGAGGAGTAATTTTAATATCCAAGCTCACACTTGGATTGCTAATTAATGTTTAAAAAGCAGTACAAAGAGCAGAATGCCATTTGTAACTTCACATTTATGTTTTTCTATTAAATTAAACATTCATTTGAGTGCTTCATAAAGACACATCTTTGAAGCACTTTAGATTGTGGGATTAATTATCTCCAGTTTTACACTGAACTTGGAATGAGTCTGATTTAGAAGGCCATCAACTTTAATAAGCTAGAAAACAAAGGATACGTGGGGGTGAGGTGTTTTTTTTTTTTTCCCACCAATGATGGAATGATTGAGTTAAAGATCAAACAAACAAAAACATGGTCAGGATGTGCTCTGCGCATTGTAGTCATTTTTGTGGCATACTCTCACCAACATGGGGCTTCCCAAATGCTACGACTTTCTTAGGTTTCATCTCAGAGCTTGGATATTGGATACAGCAATTCAAGGATGGGAGTTTAAAAAGCATAACTGGCCTTTCTCTCTCCCAGCGAGCAACAGTGCTCGCCTCCAAAGCTCAAGCTGCATGATGATGTCGCATGAGCACCAGTTTGAACAGATGCAACAGCTTCACATGTCACAGGAAGCTCATGTTGTTTAACACCCTCTCCATGTTTGGTAGCTATTCTGAGACAGGAGACATAGTTAGTGGTACAGTAGGACTTGCTCATGGTTAAAATGATGAGGGGGACAAAAAGACAAACTGAGTCCATCTGAACCCGAGTCTCTCTTCTACAGCAGTACATGCTGAGCATAACATCCTGCTAATATCTTTACACTGGTAATTCTGCTAACACAGAATGTGTTTCCATTTTTAATGGTGTCCAAATCAGTATCAGGGATCTTCATTTCACGGATTTGTTCTTGAGAATTTTTATGCAAGAAGGATATTTCATATTTGTAACTGATTTGGATTGAAGCCTCTTGATTGAGACTGAGATACATGTGTGCACACCTTTTGGTTCAGAAACACTTTCAGACCACACCGACCACAAGAAATAAACTTTTTTTTTGTGGGGGTGAATCTCTAGGGATGTCACAATATGTTTTGCATTGATTTGATTTCAACTCAATTTCAAGAATATCCAAGAACTCCTAAAAGCAGTTCTTTATGATTCTTGCCGCATTTTATTTTTTGTTTATATTTATAACCTACTTTTTTTTTTTTTTTTCTTTTTTTTTTTTTTCAGTATACGTATTTCCATTTGGGCCTTTGGAACAGAAATTTCTGAAGGTACAATAAAACATTTCTAGCCATTTTGTGCGTCACATTTCCCATTTCTACATTCTTGAAGACTTGAAATAACCCAAATAAATTATAATTGTAAATAATTATTAAATTATTATTCTTTATGTTTAAAGTTAGCTAAAGCATATAAATAGTTTTATATGCTAATGAATTTTCTTTGGCCTTATTCAAAAATGGCTGGTAGAAGTCCAAATGTATGAACTGTGTTGAGGGATTGGATGACAATATATGTAGTTTTTTCTCTTTAGATAATCATCCTGCTGTTATTTTCGTAAGCCCCATTTGTGATCTTATTGTCTTGACAGTCATCAGCATGATTTCTATAATAAATGACAACCTGAAAAGCATTTCATAATTACTCGAGACAACACATCACTGCATTAGCTCATATTAATAAATAATCCTCTCTGCATTGGACTAGTTAGCTACCCCATCAGGCTAAGTAGCTTGGGCTTCCATCCAGTCTCTCTGTGCATGCCTGAAAGTGTGAGAGTGATATGGTCGATCTTTAGATCCTTAAACAGCCTCCAAGGTGCCATATGAGGAATTACAGCACGCTTTATATCACCGATAAGTCATCTAACGTTGATATCAAGTCGGATTTTGACTTGGAGCATTTTTTTCCTCTAGTCAGATTCAATGACCCAATTTAGGTGTCTTGTATCAAAGCCCTGGAGTCCTTTTGGATGTTCTTAGTCCTTCTAATGAGAAATTACTCTCCTGTACTCTCACAGTGCATGCTTTCTGCTTGCAATGTAGAGCTCTTTAATGAAATACGTCATTTAAGTTTAACACTGGATCCCTGTGTCTTTATTCATTTCATATCAGCGAGTCATCTTTTCAGAACTAATCTAACATTTTCCCATTGCTGAAGACAATGGGCCTCATTTATCAAGCTGGATATGAACGGATTTATGCCTAAATCATGCGTACGAGAGTTTACCCAAGAAATTTGGTATTCATGGAAATCCCGTTTGTTTCCTACCCATGCTTCTGAGTGTTTGTAAGTTTACGCATAAGAAGACTAACTTATGTAAACCTCGACTTGATCGAATTGAAATCATATACAGTCCAATTTGCATGGATTACTGCACTTTTATATCTGGAATATACTGTCGAGGTTAACGTGCTTATTTGGATTGCATTTACAGCATTTAGCAGACGCACTTATCCAGAGCGACTTATAGAAGAGCTTTGGAGTATCTATCAAAAACACATCCTCATGCTCGTCCACTAGGTGAATGCTAGGTCAGGGACTAAGAGTACCATTTTGAGAACATTTTGTGAAAACCAGTCAGTTTATTTCATTGGCATTTAATTACAGAATATAAAAGATAAAGAAAGTGAGCCAACACAAACCCATGAATTCAGATAAATAAAAGGAGCATTCAGTTATGACGGTAAAAATGGCGGTGTGTAAACAGAGGTTGTAAGCCGTAAACAAATGCCTCGACTGACGGAAGATTTAGCTCTCGCTTATTATTATTAATATTATACATTATAAACTATTTTTATTGGCATAGTAATGAGTCAAAATAACTTCCACTTCTGTTTTTCAGGTTTTACCCTGGTCGATTGTTTCATGCTCACAGCTGTCTGTGCTCTTGAACTTTTATGGAGTTTTGTGGGCGCCACAACATGCAAATGAGCTGTGTCAGGAACACGCTGGGTTATTTACAAGTGGTTGGCATTCATCAACATGCACATGCAAGTACAAAGAAAATCAGCATTTCTGAAACTTTTGTAAATCTGACGCAAACATTTACATCCAACTTTACTACTTTACTAAAAGATTGTGGCCATTTTTAATTCATTTTCATGTGGTGTTTAATGAAAACTTTTGAAAACTGTTTTGACCAAATTTTATTCTGACATCTGTAATCAAGAAAATATCAATATATTTTACCAAATCACATGGAAATGTTTTTATTTAGGACACTTTCTAACCTTCCCTTGGTGTCCATCAGGTCAGTTCCCAGATCCACCGAGAACTAAGTTTCCCAGAACACACCTACAAACATGGCTGCCCAGGACTACACTCCCTAACAACCACAGACTTTGTCTCGTTTATAGTCACACACCTGAACACAATCACCACCACACTATATAAACCACTCACAGTCACTCATTGCGAGGTAGTGTTCAGTGTGTCTCTACGTGACCTGACCAAGCTGTTTTCTTGTGTAGCGTTTCTCTGGTTTTTGACATTGACTAGGTTTACTTGCACATCAAACTCCATTTAAGGTCTATATTCAGGTTGCAGCCATATTCCAAATACGATGTTTATATGCGTACAGGCATCGGAATATTCCTGTATTCGTGGTTGTTGTGAGTATGCCGATCTACACATGGTCTTTTCCTCTCCCGCTGCTATTTCCCGGGAGATTCAAGATGCTGCCGTTGGTTATAGAGTATGCTCAGCTATTGGTTTTATTACTACTTTTTCACACTAATTTAATTAGGACTCTAACACTTCTCACCATCAAAAATGCCAGACATCCCCGCCTCGAAATGGAAAGGGTCGGGTAAGCATCTTAGTACCCACAATTCCTTGCGGACTGAGCATGTGCACATATCTCTTTTCTGTGGATTTTCTGAATAAGGTGTTTACATGCAACAAATTTCCAATTAAAACAGGCATATTCCAGGGGTGGGAATCGGAATATTGACTTAATCTGAGTCTGGCAATTGGATTGTGGTGTTTACGTGACTCAGTAATAATTAGAATATTGCCAAATTCCTGTTAATATCGGAATATCGATGTGCATGTAAACACAGCCATTGTGTTGTCTCTGGATTTTGGATTTTTGGATTTGCTTGTTTACTGTGGTATGCACATCTCCGCCTGTTTTGTGATCACGTTTTTGCCTTACAATTTGGATTTGTCTGCCTGTTTCTTCAAAATAAACTCTCTCTGCAGTTACACCCCTTTCCGCCTACATTACCTGACACTGCCTACCTGCAAAGCTCATGTTCGGTAAGAGGCCAGTTTTACAAACGCAGCAGTAAATGCACTCAGTTCACCTAAAGATGTCTGAAAAGTTGTGGTTTTCTTACGCAATGAATGATAAGGCTTTGACCAAGTTATTGTCATAGCAAAACAGACATAAGTCTAATGAATTCAGTTTGAAAACAGATACTGACTCTTAAATTGTCCACAATGCTCCTGTGCCATCACCTTACCAAAAAAAAAAGAGCAGATCGCTTACACACGTGATGTGATGTGATGTGCCCCACTGATGTGAGCATGACCTGAGATTTCCGTTGACTGAAGAGACGACAATGTGGCGAGTGACTTTTACCTCAGGCGATGAGACAGATGAGGATGATGCTGATGATCAAAGTGAGAACTCCTTTAACATTATAAACTTCTAATACTTTAAAATGTGTCAGTAATGTTGTTTTTTCCCCCCATAATTAGATTAAGTTGAATGTAGATAAAGGTAGAGGTAGACACAGGAAAACCTGTTGTGTTCAAAAACTATATGTAGTAGAAAATGTGCAGGATCTCCTCAGGCCACCACACATATTAAAACGTTGCTGGTTTCGATTTTTTTTTTTGACAGAGGATGAGTTAGTATCTGATGCTGAGAGACAAAAACATCTCTTTCTTCCCGAATTCCTGCGTTGTTTCCATGTGAACTGATATTGCTTTCAGGATGCACATTTCTCAGTGGAAAGTGGGTGTTGCTTTATGACGGTTGGTCAAATTTGTCAAAAAGAACATCTTGGATTGCAAACAGGTGCTCAAGAGCTCAACTGTTTATCTAACAACGTTGAGTCATTTCATGTTCACTGTATATGATTCACCCTTTCCTACTGATTTATGGTGTGATTGAAGGATTGTTCAGTATTGTCATCCAGATAGAATGTTGTGTTTTGAAATGATGAGTCAAACGATCCGTGTAAAGGCAGGCGTTAACCTTAATACCAGCTGCTGTGTTGTTTCAGTGGTAGGAGAAGCCTTCCTGTAGGAAAAGTGTGCTGTTGCCTCAACTTCTAGTGTTACTGATGTCCATGTGGGAAAACAGGTTGGGTTTCTGACAAGGCTTTGAAAGTGATACCTGAATGTGGTTCCCTGCTCCACGACCTCAGATTTATCCATTAAGCGTGTATGGGTTGGATCACTAAGAGCAATTGTGGTGAAAGTCTTCCTAGCTGAACGCAGGGAGTTGCTGACTTTAACACTTGGGTTCATATTTCACTTCCCAGTTGCAAGCGCACTGTAGGTTTGCACGCCGTGCGGATTCAATATCTCGACTAGTCCATGTCATGAGTAGAATTTATGGCAAGTTTGCCGATGCTTTGTAATTTTTGATGCGCCGTAGGCAAAGTGACAAAATCAAGCGTAATATTAATGAGGAATGCTATTAGCGTAATCCTTGAAAAAGCAGGGGAATAAAAATTTAGTCCAGACCGTGAAACGAGAATATCTAAAACGGTGAAAGGAACTAAAACTCAGCCCTGAATGCTTAAAAAGTGATCACGAAAAAGGAACTTATCCTAAATCGGAACTGTATTTCATCTGACAGAAATCTTAATTGTCCTCTAAGCTGACCAGAAGTTTCCACACTCCTTTCTAATCCACACAAGTTGATTGACGGCGTTATCAGACCACAAAATGGCTTGCTAATAGCGTTACAAGCACGTGTTTCTATATATCAAGTTTAGGATTACTTAAGCTTACAGTTTAATGCCTTTTTAATCTCCCATGGAGAAAAAGATTTTTGGCCAGTGGCGAAGCGCTCGGCGATGATAAGTTGAGATGAGATCGGGAATCCGTGTTTCATTTTTCTTTTTGCTTCATTATGTGCTCTAGCGCATCTGTCCATGTATTGATAAATATTCGACTTTTCCTCAAGCACTCGTCCAAAGATTAGCTCTGTTTAAATGATGCTTGAACGCTGTGTCAGTGCACACTTAACACCCTGGGTATAATCTAAGGAGCAAGCTTAGAGTAGATAATGAAGTCCACTCAGTTGTGTACTCAGAAGTCTAATATTTGTGCTCAGGATCTCCAGCTGAACAAAGCTGTTTGTCCATTGATTAAGTCGTTTGCCAGGTATAATTAGGAAAATACCACGTTTTTTTTTTTTTTTTGTCTTAAATTATACCACAGCACTGTCGAATTCTCAGTCCAGTCCTGACTGGTCAGAAGGTGTTGATTAATTTCCTTTAACAGCAGGTCTCTTACAGTAGTGTGGATGCAAGATGTATATTAATATGCTTGTACTAATCAGTTATCATTTATATATACACGTGTGTGACGGTGGGGGCGTGGTCGAGTGCCAGTTTGTGAACGGAGGGCAGAGTCTGGTGAATGAGTGGTAGGGATGAGGCTGCACCTGTGGGTAGGTTACTAATAGGTGTTCTGTGTTTCAGTTAGCAGCGGTGAGTAGATAAAAGCAGGAAGTGGCGTGGAGGCCAGAGAGCGAGAGCCAAGCTGAACCGTGTTTGTGTTTTTGTTTGTGCATGTCTCTGTGTGAGGCACTGCGAGGCTTAGAAAGTGCTGACAAATGCACGGAAAATAAAGAGCTGTTTAATTGTCCCGAGCCTGCCTCCCGATTCTTCATTTTCCTCACAACCCGCGAGAATCTCGCAGTGTGTAATTATGGTGAAGTTTCCTGTGAGGAGATACTTAGTGTCTCCAGTGTCAGTGCTTTGTAACAGTCCGAGGTAACACTGTGATGTTTTCTGCCACGAGAAAGTCATTAAGACCTTCATTAAGGTTTTGCACTTTGTGGTGTCTCTTTTGTATTGTTAACTTTGAGAGAGAAAAACGAGAGGCTGGGCGAAGAAACTACTTGTCGCTTGTTGTGCTATAAAGTAAGTGATAACAGGAATGAACTTGTTTCGTGGACGTTGCACAACATTAAACATAGCTATAAACGGTTAAAAAGCATGATGTGGTGTATAATAAATAAATAAAAATCAGGCCTTGTTTATCAAGCTGGATATGACCGGATTTATCTGTAAATCATTCGTACAAGCGTTTACAGAAGAAAACTGGTCTTCATGAAAATCTTGCAAACTCAGAAAAACGTTCGTATCCTGCTCGTGCTCCTGAGTGTTTGTAAATTTATGCGTAAGAAGATTAACTAATGTAAAGCTCGACTTGATCGACTCCAAATCATATAATTTGCATGGGTTCCTACACTTTTACATATGGATTATACTGTTGAGTTTAAATTGCCTATTTTTTATTACGTTTACGGCATTTCGCAGACGCCCATATCCAGAGCGACTTATAGAAGTGTTTTGGAGTCTCTATCACAAACACGTCCTCGTGCTAGTTCAGGGACTAAGAATACCACCGAGAACATTCTGTGAAAACCTGCCGTTTTATATTATTGCCATTAATTATATAAACATAAAATATATAAAAATGTAAACATTTAAGAAAGTGAACCAACACGAACTTGTAAACTTGCAGACAAATCAATCTAATCATTTACTTATGACAAAAGAAACAGCGCGGTATAACCAGAGGATGGGTCGATCTGTCTGCGCAGAGATGTAAGACGTAAACAAATGCCTCAGCTGACGGAAGATTTAGCGCTCGCCTATTGTTATTAATATTATATATTGTTAAATTTGGTTATTGGCATAGTAATGAATGATCGTTTCGTGCTCACTGCTGTCTGCGGTTTGAAATTTTATGGAGTTTTGTAGCTATGTTTAAATCAGCTGTGCTGTACATGCAGTTGGTTATATACAGGTGATGGGCTTCCATCAACATACACACACAAGTATGAAGTTCAGTTTGGTTTATGCAAACATTTAACACAACTTTACTAAAAGATTGATAAATGAGGCAAACAATTGGTGTAAGAGGAATAACTTAAAAGAAAATATGAATATACAAAATGTAGGAAGTGTTCTGGCTCTTTATTTATTTATTTATTTATTTATAACCTTGCCATCTTTAGGGACTGGAATCCTTCAAGACGAAACAGAAAAAAAAGTTAAGCGAGTGCAAGGTTTGTACTTTGTACAGCGAACTTTTCTGATCTTTCTGGAATGTAACAAACGGCAAAACTGAAGTAAATCAGATCAAATATTATTAGATGGCTGCTGTTGTCAACTGTAGCCTAAGTAACGGTTTGATTTGGTTAGGACATTGTTGCTTTGAAACGTAGTTAGCCCAGAATGCTTCCACACCACTTCTGGTTCAGGAGTTGAACCAAATTATGTTCTGTAAAATTGCCATATGTTGTTATAATTTGAGAATACAAAATGACTTCTTTTTCCAGCAGGCCTGTTATTTCAGTGTTTTACAGTGTTTCCAGGGCACAGTGGTAGAGTTAACAAAAAAAAAAAAAAAACACTCTGGTATAGACCACTGCTGGTTTAAATCTGAGTATAAGAGCAGATATGAATGCTGTGAGCACTAAAAGATTACAGATAGAGTTAATGGCATTGCGTTACACCCCTGGCTGATACTACACCCTATTTGAGTTGGGTTGAAAAGATATTACAGTGACCCTTAATCTAGGAAATAACACTTTTTCACCTTGTTCGCACTATATCTTTTTGGTATGCATGTCTTCACAGCATAGTTAGATGACTGGGTCATTATGGACTTTCCACAGCCATAATTTTATATTTGCTGTCTCTTCCTAATGTCTAGGGAAGGTACAAGGCAGCTGGACCATGATGCGGATGAGATGTATAGTGATTGCATCTAATTGGCCTCAAAAGAAGCCTCTCCACTTTTTTTTTTTGCTTAGTAGTTAACAGAAAGTTTCCAACCTGAAACACATTCTTCCGACTCGACTTCTCTGTTGTCCATTCTACGACAGCACCGCAGAGGTCCACTCCTTCTGGTTTGAGTCCTGGTTTCTGTGGATAACAGAGCCCACAACTGTGAAATACCTCTCCATTTGAGCCACATCAGATCAAATTTCAAACGAAGGCTGGTGATAAAAGAAGAAGAATCCTGGCATTGAACTGTCGCTTGTGCTGTGTTAGTGTAACATGAGATGGTTGTGTCCGAATTAAGGAATGTGTAACTGACCACCTGTACATTCTCTGCTTTACTAACTTTTCTTCCATGCCCTTTTTTGTTGCTTTTTATTTTATTTCTATTCTCCTACAGCATCAGTACATAGAGGTATGACTGACGATGAAGAAGGTTGAGCATCGCTGTTTTTTTTTTTTCACAGAAAATAAGGTAAAAAGAAGTCATTTTTCAGTACCAGATCCAGTAAGGTAATGTGAACAGAACAGTGAGTGTGGGTGAGAGATTCCATGTGGGTGAACAGAGTGGGTTCTGTTTTAAATCACCCACTTTATCCAACATTCATTGCAACTGTTAGATCTATATGAAGAGACAAGCTTTCTGGCAACACTTAGAGCTCCAGTCTGAGGACTGAAACACAAAACACACACGCGAACATGCGCATAAAAATCGAATTATTCGGCTTTTCTTCATCAAGGTTGCTAAAAGTTCAGCTTCTACTGTATTTACTGAGTGCAGCAGTGGCGCCGTGCGTGTACGTGTACAGACATTAGCTGATCATATGCGTGCGTGCGTACGTCATGATGCAGATACCTTACCAAACTGGCCATCGCTTCTTGCTTGCTCTCCTTGTAAAAATGCAGCTCATTTGATGAAAGGACAACCCAGGCTAATGTCCAGTTTTTCCTGCCGAGGAAGTTATTAATAATCAGTAGTCACTACTAAACAAAAGAATGTAATCATTTCAGGGACGGCAGCTACAAAGTACATAGAAGAGGAATAATTAAAGGCCGTATTCAGACTTTAGTTGTTAGCACGCTTTTAGAATTTAATACCAATATTGTGCACATGAGGCAGGTCTTAGTTGGACTTCAGCACAGTTTTCATGCGTGTTATCGAATCAAGTGAGGAGCGATATTAAGTCCACTGTCTAACGTTTTGATGTAGCCCCAATATGTCACGTTGAAGTGTACATGTCTTTGGCTGTACGTACACTCAAAACAACTATGTAATGATATTTGAGGGCAATATTTAATAGATAAATATAACACTTATAGTCTTGTCCCTTTAATTACATAAATACTATGCTTACAGCATTGTCTCTTTAAATACACAAATATGACGGTTATAGTATTGTCCCTTTAAATACATAAATATTATGTCACAAATCAAGTTTTCTTTAAAGGAGAGTGCATCGAATTAATGAAAACATTGACATTTTATTAATATGATAAGTCAAAATGGCAAACTAAAAGTGTAGTAAAATGGCTTATATCCCCGCACACATTACGATTTTCATAATCCCGATTTAGTGCCTTGTAGCTTCATTAACTTATATGTACAAATAACTGCTGGAGCACGATATAAAAACTAAAATGGTAAATAATTGAATGTGCTGGATCAAGTGCTATTTTATAAGCTCCAGAATAATGGAAGCCATATTGTTAAATTAAACCAAATTTCCACTGATAGTTACAGCTAGGACTATTCATACAGAATTATAAGGCAGTGTTACTGTACTTTATGTTTATTTCAGTTCTTGCCATCTTCGTATTATATCATGTTATATTATATTACATGATATATTATTTTCAGTCTGCATTTTGTGTCCCTGGTTGGTTTTGGGCTTATACGTAAATTCTTGGATTTAAGGGTCTCCTTAAAGGAGGAAGCATCTCAAGAAAAGGCTAGAAGCAACTCAAGCAACTCAAGAAAAGGCTAGAAACCACAAAGGTGTGATCTAAACGCAGGTCATTGTAATAATCTGAATGATTTGCTCAGAATATCAACTTTCCACATGTAAATAATGACTTAAGTCACCACCTCTTAATACGGCCCTAAGAGTGTATATATAATTACAAAGTATACGTCACCTCAAAATGAATAAACATGAAGAATGAAATATGTTCATGGAAAAAATGATTAAAAATGATCAAGTTTACATACTTGAGTTTCTTTCCTCCTTCAGAGATCTTGGTTTTGTTCAGATAAGCCCCATGCAAACTTGGCTGGAGCTGTGATACAGTTAACAACAAGTCAGTAGATATCACCATTAAAAAAAAAAAAATTACAATAATACTTGTTCACTGTATATGTTTGACTTTTTTTTTTTAATTACAATTTTGAATCCTTCGGATGCTACTCTTATTCAGTCCATGTTTTGTTCACTGCTTAGCAACAGATGCCCAGTAGCATTTTAAATAGCTAGCTAAAAGTGCAAAGTCAGTGCAGATGGTTCTTATTTTCTGATGAAATAAGTACACACACCTGTGGTACACCTTGACTGGTGTTGTGCTGGGACTGATTCCTGCGATGTCGGTTAAGCTGTAGAAAAATGAGGGAATTTCAATTACATAGTGATTTTTTACCGTAATAAAGACATCAGTGAATCAAAGAAATCCCTAACACACAGCGTTTGTTTGAAAATAAAGACAATAAGGTTTGCCATTGATTACCGTCGTTCTGTACAGTCTAAATGACTCACTCATAATTACTTTAGTAGAGCTTGATGTTTTGGCTCTGTGACTGGATCAGTTCCCAAAAAGCTACCAAATCCACCAATGGTCATTATACAGTTTTAACATACAAATTAAAAAAAATGTCTAATATAATACCATTAACGTTATTTGTGAGAATGATGTTTTAAGGTCGGGTTTCGTCACTCGGTTAACCTTGGCTTGCGTTTTTGCACTAGCAGAGCCGTAACTTTGCAGTCAGTAAGTGATATTAATGTCTTATGAAAGCAGTAGACGGTACAGGCTTTGTCCCACAGTGCTCGTCTGCCCTCTACTGTCTATTCTCTCTGTCTTTATCACATTGTTAAGTCTCGGGTTTATCAATCAGCACATATTCCTGAATTTCTAGTGCGGTTTTGTGAGCAGAACAGGATAGTCTATTAGTGGCCAGAACATTTGTAGATGTTTGGTACTACACATTTGATAGGAAGGGAAACCTGAAATATCTAATTGATATACTGGCATAGAACATTATATCCAGGATTGTTTGAAAAGTAGACTTGTACAGCTTCTGTTGTGTTGTACGTCAACTTATCCTCCTGTTTTAAAATGTGGAGTAATCAGGTAATATAATGCAAAAAAAATGTGTGGTGGTGTACAGTTACCACACAAGGAATTTGCACAACATTCCAATCAAATGTTGGGGCTTTCAGAAAAAGAACAGCAGACGGGCAAGAAAGCAGGAACAATGTACTCTCTGAGTCTGAAAAAAAAAAAAGACCTACAAGTAATTTTTGTATTGGAACTTTTTCAAAAACATACATTTATTTATGTGACTGACTCTCTGTCTAATTACCTATGCACAGATTTGCATGATGTTAGAATTAAAATTTTTATTTCACTGTAAAGCCTTTCATGGATATATGATATGATTGGGCCAAGTGGGCGGAGCTTTAGTCTTCTAAAAAAATATACAAAGTATAAAGTATAACGTTTCAGATAATGTGATCAGTGAAATAAACACTTTACTGCTGATGCTTAATATTTTAGTATCACAGTTAGAAGAAATGTTATAGATAAAATGTATCCAATTTTTTTTTTTTTTTTTTACATTTTTTAATTATTATTATTATTATTTTTTAAATGGTCGACGTGACCAAAATTGTCATTTCAAATTGTAGCGTCTTGCTTTAATTTCCCCTGTATGAAGTGTAGAGGTTTTTTAAATCCCACTTCTGCCCACACCTGAAATAATTACTCCTGCAGCTTTTTCTGTTGTTCTTTAAAGCTAATTAAAATTACAGTAAAGTAATTCTACATTATAACTTATAAACAATCTTTTTCGCTCTCCTGAAGAGCTTCAAAACGCAAAGCCCTCCGTCCTCAAGACTTTCCCACGCTGAAAAACTTTGTTACTCTGACTGTCACTGAAAGAGCTGACACTGGAGACTCCTTCCAAAAATGATAAATAAATGTCCCCTTACAGAAAGCTTCACCATATCAATGACTGTCCACTGTTTATCTAAGTCCTGCCATGTAATTCCCAGAGAATGAAGAACAAAGACATTAATATACACATGATTTGAATTACAGCGCTACTGTCAGAGCTGCTGCTATAGAAATTTAACGAAAATTAATGATGATTAACGATGAATGTGTTGACGATGAGTTAATGTGAAGTCCCAGTTAGAGGGTAGGGAAAATGGGACTGTGTGTGTGTGTGTGTGTGTGTGTGGAAAAAGAAGGCTGTCTCACTGGTTTCGGTGGTGTGTCGAGCTCTGGTATGACCATGGATTTGGTTTGACTCAGGCGCTCACTGCTGACTGTAGAGCTTTTGATCCTCATGGCTACAGCTCCTTGAGGCAGCACCAGAGGAAGAGGTGGCTTCGACACATTCTGCATGGCGCTAGCGCTGGAAGAGTGGACAAGCACAGATAAGGTCAGACATTTAACGATTTTTGTAAGATGCCGTGCCAGGTGGGGCTAAGTATGGTAAGGTAAATACATCAAAAAGTGCCCCTGAACCTTTCCCATGCACTCTTCCAATAACTCTAAAGCCTCAATTCTCAAGAATGGACACACTCTTAATCCTTCCTTTATTGGAGTGTGACCTAAAAGGATTCATAGTGAGACAAGGGGGATCTGGCGTAAAACACAAATACTACATTGCAAAACAAAAAAAAAAAGTCACTATAGTTAGCTTGGTAATAGCTAAATAATCAGATTAATAACTGATCATATGAGCTTGACATATGAATGAGATTTGTCATATGAGCATCATTTAATTTCTAAACTCACTCTCTTCTCACAGCTATTTCACAGCATTATATGACCAATGCTATATCTAGATCGACATATACACTGTATGAAAATGTATAAAATCTGGTTACTGATTGTCAGTATTTTCTATCAGGCATGATGTACGTCTTTTTTTTTTTTGGAGGTGCGTTTTAAACACTTGTAATATCCCTTTTTATTACTTTCACTTGACCCCATTTGAAAACAGAGCAGAGTGTACGTATCACTATGTTAGTTTGTAAATGAAATTGGCACGTGGTGAATAGTCTTATGGTGAAAAAACACTAACTTAACAAACTTTTGAGTCCATTTGCTCTCAGTGGTGTGGTGGTATTGTGGATGTCTCCCAAGAGTGTAGTTGTTGAACCACTTCCCATTTGTTTTGTTTCAACGGAGAGTGTTATTTCTATAGGTTTTTTTTTGTGAAAAATGAGATTGCATGCAAGGAATAACCTGAGAGCCACTGTAAAATATGGAGGGGGATCATCGATCATCATGGGTTAAGACTTGACTCCAAACATAACCTAAATTACAAATCTGAAGAAGGAAGTCCACATATGCAAACCTAAGAATGTGACAGCTCAAAATGTCCTGCATGGAGGAACAGCCAAGCTGCTTTACGAGTGTCTCCACCCCTGATAGACGTTACAGGAAGTGGCTCAATATTAGTCGTGAAGGTGCAGATAATAAAACTATACAGCATCCCCATATGTTTAAGCTCAAAATATCACTCATTAAAAGTGTTCTTCTTTTTTTTTATATGTTTCCTGCTCATTTTCATAAAGGGTGCCAGTAATTCTGAAGCTGTTTATATATAGCGTAGTACGACATTTCCAGAGAAATAGGACGTTTTAGGCTGTGTCAGCAGTGTCCTATGGTTTCTCTGTGTACATTTTAGACATGAAGAAAATGTAGATTAGTAGGTCTTGACTCACTTCCTAGTGTCATGTGTTTACGATGTCGAGTCAACTTCCTGAAACGAAGGCTTGCATCATTGCAACATCTAGCCATGAAGACAGAGCATGTAACAGTTTTCACTACTCTCTGCTAGCTTTTAAGTGACGCAGAACTTGGCAGAACTGTTTGTGGCCAGCTTGCTGAGAATGTATTATTTACAGCATAAGTAAATATGACTGAGCAATGTAAAAGTATCTAACACCTGTATTATTTAAGGTGTTTACTAAAAAAAAAAAAAAAACACCCACATTAATGCATATTTATTCCATCTATGCTTATAACCAAGGTCACAATGTTTGGGGCGGTTATTTAAAGGAAGTGATTGCTTAATACAAGTAAATAAGGAACTTCAGCATTAATACAGTATAAAACAAAAGTTGACAAAGTAATCAGTACTCTAAACTATTTCAGTCCTGGCTTATTATTCGTCTTATAGCCAGTGTTGGAGAGGCTACTTTGCAGTTGTAACATGCCATGCTACAAGCTACTCATGATTTAAAAATATCTAAGCTACAGCCATAACTGTTCATGAAGTAGCTAGCTACACTACAAGCTACTGAGCAAAGTATGCTAACTACAGTGAAGCTACTTCTTCAGTCACACTTTGGAAAACCAACTGTGAGATTTTCTCTTAATCTGTTGCACAAAATAAAATGTACATGTTTTGTTCAGCGTATGCTGTAGCAGAGATTTTGCTTATCTGTTTGTAAACCACTCTTAGAAAGAAGCAATTAGCATTTCATAACTTTACGTTCTTTACTTAATCTCATATAATTGTAAAACAGTAAGCACTTACAAAAAGCAACAGATACAGAGAGGACTCAGTCCGCTACTCTTGGATGAGTTGCTATCTGGAAATGTCTAGCTATGTAGCTAGAATAAAGTTTGCTGCAATGATGAATAATAACTTAACCAGCAGGGAAATCAACAAAAATGGCAAACCAAAGACAACAAGCTTCCCACCTTTGTGTTTTTAAATTAGTGCTTAAAGTTTTCATGTCAGAATTTTCATTTCTGCTTTGAATAGGTTGCAAACAAACATGCATCCGTTGTCGTTTATGAGTTTTTCATTCTCATAAACATTGCCATGGATGTTCAATATTGTAGTTTTATATTGTATTTACTACTATAAATGATTCTGTAACTACGGTAGAACTCGTAGAAAAGGTGTGTAGCTACAAGAGTGAGGAGTGTGAGTTTGGACTCACTGACACATGCTGAGAGTTTGTTTGAACTTCATAATGGTGCAATAGTCAATTTATTTTCTTACTTTTAGAAGTAACGTAGAAAATATAAACATGATTTTAAATAAATAAATAATTGACCTAAGCACAAGTGTATTACGTGGCTGAGGAAAAAAAAAAAAATCAGAAAACTGCATTACGGTCGGGATTGCTTGTTTGTCATTGCATGGGCCTTTTGTCAGTCCTTGTACAGACAATCCCCAAAATCCTTTCACTCCCCCTTCGTCTCAGTTTGTTCAGAAAGAATAAATTATGGCTAAAATCAGCAAGTGCCCAGCGCAGCCAGGGAATTTTCCTGCGATCAAAAAAAAACCATGCTGTGCTTTCAAAAAACAGGAATACCAGAATAAACACTGGCAGTGGTTTTGTAAGATGGAATGATTTATTACTGGTGAAGGCGATGAAGCTGAGGCACTTTTATCCATTCTCATAAATCACTATGAGCTGAATTTTGCCTGTTTATGATATTATAACTTGGCTTTCGAGCAGCTTGAAAGTGACGTCAAGAGGCCGTCCTACCTCATACTAGCTCTCGTTTGCATGCTAACTCTACAGTGACAAAAAAGATGCTCATTCTGGTTACTTCATTCAGATATGTACACCAGTACCACATGACTGAATTGAGTTACATTAACACAATTTGCAACATGATTTGATCATGGATTTCCAAAGCCCTGAATAAAATCACCTGAGCTGAGGATCAAACTCGTGTCGCTGGTGTTGCGAGACAGCAGCATGTCCCACTGTGTTATTATACCACACGTTTAATGTTAATTAATTTAAATATTAAATCATCCTTGCGAGATTTCATATCCATTTTCATAAATGGATCATGTTAATACTACGTGAATTGATCACATCCACTACACATAATTGAAAAAAACATCATTAGAAACATGCTTAAATTCAATTTATTGTATGCAGTTTAATCACGTTTTGATGGGAAACGTAATATTTCTATGTAAGCTATATGTAATATAGTTATATCTGACTGGCCACATATTCCTTTTTTTCAGTGCAGCTGAACGCCATAAGCCAAGATCTGTGGGCGGAGCTTTGTGATTTTAATCACGGAGTAAAATAATAATAAATCGATAATAATAATAACCCACCTACTTTACTGTTACAGACCTTATCGTGACCAATTTTGACAAATCTTGCCTAATGCTTCTTTAAATGTTGATAATTATGATATGACATATGTTCTCCGGACCTGCCTGATCCATCCTGATGCCCTACTTCTGGTTGGAGTTCTACTCACTTGGAAATCACTCGCTGTTGCTGGTATACAGACAGCCTAAAGATTAGACAGTGCGATTAATGTGGATGGTATCACTTAAAAACCGTGAAGATGCCTTTGGACTACAGTTGCTATGATAGCTTTAGGACTGCAATTTTCCATGAACGGTTTTGCACTCAAGTCTCCATCAGTGAACAGCTGATAACTTCAACAAAACAGACTTCGTGTGAAAACTGTAAGGAATTTCCTGTTTACACAGTTGCATTTGTTGGCCGTATAGTTCACAGGTATACAAGGGAATTATTTATCATTACACCATTCAGTGTCACCCAGATGAGGATGGGTTTCCTTTTGAGTCTGGTTCCTCTCAAGGTTTCTTCCTCATATCGTCTCAGGGAGTTTTTCCTCAACACTATCGTCTCTGGCTTGCTCATTAGGGATACATTTATAAATATAAATCTATATCCTGGATTTATACAGAGTAAACATTGTTTAATGCTGCTGCTTTATTTTTTAACAGACATCCGTTCATAAAAGTGTTAATTACTTTCAGATTTTCATGGTGTATTAGAGCTAAAGTTCATAGTTTGCTAATGGTGGCTAATGCAGTAATTATGCAGGGAGCGTTAATGGAGAACGTTACCTTATGAAACAGTTTGAAGGTTATAGTTTGAAGATAACAATAGCGTTAACGATGTAGGTTATGCTTTTATGTTAACCTAACAAAAATTGAAAAATGAATTATTGGTAGTTACAGAAACACTAAGCAGTAAATATGGTTAGATTATTAGTTCAGTGTAACCTTTAACGTATTTGTGTATTAGGCTACATGATTAGTTATAATTTTATTATAAGTCACATTTCCTGGTTTACTCATATTAAATGATGAATAATATGATGTAAGATGAAGAACAAGCCAGGACTTTAAGGGGTATTATTATTATTATTATTATTATTATTATTATTATTATTAAATACTGTATTAATGCTGAAGGTAATTATTTATTTGTAATATTTCATCACTAAGAACATGAGGCCATATCATAGATGATATAAATATTGATTATGGTTAGATAGCAACAATTGGTCAATGAATGTGACTAAATGAAAACACTGAGATACGAATAGCCAAAACTGTCAATTTTTCAGACTTTCCTGTTGGTCTAGATGATGTTTACAACTCCAGTTATGGAAAGTTTTCAGTTTAAAATGTGAGGAAACCCTAACCCTTACACCCACAAAGCACACACAAGAATTCTGCCCTATGGTTCCATAGTAACAGTTCACTCTTTGAAACAACAGGAAATAAATAAATCACTTGAAAAAAAAAAAAAGGGGGTAACGGAAATCAAGTGCCAGCGGAGCACAGAGTCTTGTGTCTATGTAAGGAAAAGTTTCAGAGGCAACAATATGGCACATAAATTGCTACAGTGTTTTTCACCACATTTTAGGATTACAATGCAATACATGTAGCACAAACCCTAGCAAAATGTTATCAGGTTATTTTATTTATTTATTTATTTTTTTAAAACATTTTTATTCCTTTTGGTATTGCATCTGTCCCATTGTAATATTTAAGCCGAAATATATTTAGCATGTTGTAAATCTAAATAATATGTGAAGGTCTGTATTTTCTGGCCACTAGATCGGCCCTAAGCATTCAGGAAGACCTGCGGAAAAAAAAAAATCAAATTTAAAATCTAACCACTATTCGTCTGTCACATGCGATATTTCTCCATTTTCCAGTCTTCACCATCATCCAGCTGATAAGGTCACGATAATGAAGGTTAGCGAAATAAAATCCGTCCTTACCTGCTCATGTGATGATATGGCCGCGGTGCTGTCTTTAGATAATCCCACAGTTAGAGATGGTGGGACAGTAAAAGAAAAGAATGTGTGTGAGAGAGAGTGAGTATTATTTAGAGGAAGTGCGATTGACTCACGTGGTAGATGCAGACTTTTCACTGCCTGTGGGTCTCAGCGCAGACATGATGCTTCACCACTTCCTGAGGCCTGCACCAACTTTTTCTTCTCTCAAGATGGCTGCACTCAGAGATCCAGCAGTGAGGTAGTTTTATTCTTAAGAACACTGTTTTACCCTGTACACCTTGTTTTGAGGATATTGATTCAGCTCGGGTTGGTTGAAGTGTTAATGGATGAAAAGTATTTAAAGAAGAGCATTTTTTTTTCTCGTGCATTCCTTTAGCTATGAGTCAGTATTGGTCTACATACATCTAAAAGTATACTGCTGCTACCACAATAAATCAAAACACATGCATATTGTACTCAATATAGTGCATGTAACATTTCACTTTCACAGTGCTAAGGACTTCCTGTTGAATCTACACATACTGCATCAACCAGGAGATAAATAAGTAACACTTTACTTGAACACTGCATCATAAGACTAACAGAACCGTGAGCTGCCATGACACGAGTGCCACGTTTCCATTATCTGTAAGCTGTCATAATGTTTGAAGTCATGTGATATTTGCAAGTTGTTTTCTGATTGTAACAAAATTTATGACACTCACATGATCAGAACAATGTTAAAGGTACAGTGACTGTCATGATGGTGAACTTTTAAGCCTGCAAGTAACCTATTAATGTGTCATAAGTAAGGAGTAAAACACAAAAAGTCATGCTGTTATACAAAAATAATCAACAATGTTTTATATGATGCCAACTTTTTTATGCCTCTGAAACTCTGGTGGTGGTGGCATTGTGTGTCCGTCTGTCCACGTGGCCATCTGAGATTCTCATTAGTGTGATATCTCAAGAACGAGTGGTCGAATGTTTGTAGGATTTACACCAATCAGCCATAACATTAAAACCACTGAAAAGCGCAGTAAATAACATTGGTTATCTTGTTACCGTGGCATCTGTCAAGGGGTGGGATATATTATATATTAGGCAGCAAGTGAACAGTCAGTTCTCCAAGTTGGTGTGTTGAAAGCAGGGAAAATGGGCAAGCGTAAGGATGTGAGTGACTTCGACAAGGGCCAAATTGTGATGGCTAGATGACTGGGTCAGAGCATCTCCAAGATGGCAGGTCTTATGGGGTGTTCCTGATATGCAGTGGTTAGTACCTACCAAAAGTGGTCCAAGGAAGGACAACCAGTGAACCGGCGACAGGGTCATGGACGCCCAAGGCTCACTGATGCGCGTAGGGAGCGAAGGCTAGCCCATCTGTTCCGATCCCACAGAAGAGCTACTGTAGCACAAATTGCTGATGCTGGCTATGATAGAAAGGTCTCAGAACAAAGTGCATCGCAGCTTGCTGGTGTTATAAAAAATTTAACCAACACCTTCTGATCAATCAGAACTGAGACTTCAACAGAGCTGTGGTATAAACATATTTAAATCCTTTTATAGGTTATAATACAGAAGTCATGTAATTCTTATACAAGCATTCTACTTAGCAAACATTTGCATATGGGATAAATAATATGACTGTCATGGTAGTTATGATAATGCTAACATGACACAGGTATATATGACATCTTCATTGACACATTTATGACATGATTCAAGGTTCAAGTAAAGTCTTACAGTGAGCAATGTCAATGTGAGCAGCTAACCCTATTCCTCACTACTGAATGTAATTTGTAGTGAGATTGATTTATTAATTTTGATTGTCGATTGGTAACATTGCTGAGTTGTGCTTAATTTTGAGGCAGTTTTCAGATTTTCTGCACATCACATCATTAATGAGGATGGCTATTAAAACCAAGATAACATATAACACCAAGGACAGCTATTTATTACCCTTATTTTTGATTTTTTTTTTCAAACACGACATCCAGTGCTGTACAGGAAGTGAAGACAATCATATCTTCATTATTAGACATTCACATCCTTTGTGTTAAAAATATCGATACTTTGTCTCACCTTCTGTTGATACAGGAAACACTGGTGAAGTTGCCATGATTAGAAATGACTTCATTTCCACTTTGCAGGGTGCAGAGCACGTTATCTTATTTTCACCATCAGATCTGGACGTTTAGCTGAAGGTTAGTGGAAGTGTTTTGCATAATGTAAAATTTAGCATGTACTTTGCTTAGCCTTGCTTAAAATAGACAAAGAAATTTTCACAGATGTTCCTTCTGAACAGCTTTTGGATCCTCTTTTTTTTTGTACTATTTACCCCAACCAACCCTGTAGGCCTCTGTTAGACAGCTGAAGATGAAGAAAACCTTGACCTTACTGCACAATAACAACCCAAAGCACAAATCCAAGTCAACACAGGAACGGTTTCAGAAGTAGAAGATCATCACCATTTTGGAATGGTCCAGTCAGAGCCCAGATCTAAATCCTATCAAAAACCTATGGAACAACTTGAAGAGGGTTGTGCATAGGAGATCTCCTTGCAATTTGATAGATCTAGAGCATTTTTGCAAGGAAGGGTAGAATGAAATTGACAAATCAAGATGTGCTGAGTTAGTAGAGTCTTACCCCAAAAAGACTGAGCGCTGTATTACAAGCAAAATGTGATTTAACAAAGTATTAGTTAAGGGGTGTGCACACTTACGCAACTTAAACTTTTTTACTTGATTGCTTTTTTTTATTTGTTGATTGCTATATCTCATTAATGGTGAAAAAATATCTGACATGATTTATGTTGGTTTAATTTTTTACGTAACGAAAACCTGAAATTCTAACAGGGGTGTGTAGATATGTTTGTATCCACTGTAAACTGTAAAATAGAGATTTCTTCCATTCAGAAACACTTATACAACAAACACAAGACATAGAGCAATGCAAAAACCTAGCGAGAGCTACCACGTGACAGTTCATAGTGCAAACGTAATCTTGTGAGCACTCACACAGGACACGTTGCAAACATAAGATGTTCTTAAAAACCACTCACAGGACCATTAACACATTGGCACATGACAGTAACTGGCTTGACTGTAAGCTGATCTCAGCTAAAAAGGAAAAATCCATCCTGAATGACTTATTCTTCTTTATAATTGTTTAATCATAGCATCCATGATTTATTTGGTAATGAAAGTCTCCATTTATTTATTTATTTATTTTAGTTTTTAACTTCTTTCATCGACATACTGGTCTATTCTCAGTGTGGCTATTGCTTTCCTAAATTACCCACAATGCCATCTGGGATTTAACCCTAACATTATCTCTCCCTAAAGGGAGCAATGCAGCAGAGCTTTAGTCTTT
This sequence comes from Pangasius sanitwongsei, assembly GCA_037576675.1. Classification (NCBI taxonomy): domain Eukaryota; kingdom Metazoa; phylum Chordata; class Actinopteri; order Siluriformes; family Pangasiidae; genus Pangasius; species Pangasius sanitwongsei. The sequence continues at coordinate 5,019,957 of CM075007.1, forward strand.
AGGTCTGTTCAGCTGTCACACCTGTACACTCTGCTCAAACAGATCAGCTTCCAAAGCTTCAACTTTCATTCTAATACCAGCGTCAATGCCATCACACTCATCTTCTATCGAGCTGAGCCACGTCTCTACTGTAACTCATCATAACTGTGTCATGTCGCTGCATTGCATTTTGGAGTCCAGCGTTTGTTGTCTCCATGATGTCTACGCTGGATTGCATATTAATATGATGATGTTGATGTGAGTGAGAAAAGATGCTCTTGCTGACTTTTATTCCTAACGTTTGGGGTTGTTGAACCACTCACGTCTTATAAAAATACCGGGAATACATCATCAACCAAGAAATTCGCACTACACTATCACAAATCACAAAAATTTCAATATAAAGACATTTAATGTTTCAGGGTGGATTTTTCCTTTTAGTGGTGTGTTAAGGTGAATTAGAATGATAAGGATGGGTAATGTGTTGAACGATCTTAGTATGTATCATCTTATACTCAGGATTTCCCTCTCTGCTTTATTTATTTAACATCATGTGATCCAGTGCATTGCTAACGAAATGCTTCAACAACGATAGAAATGTGAGCAGTGCTGTAAATGACAGCGAGTTTATAGCAAATCAAATGAACTGAAATGAAACGGAGATCTTTAGCGCGTAGCAAGCGGGTTATGTTCCTGCTCAGCCTGTTGAGAGCAATTTGGCCATGATGTCTACATGGCATGGCCGTTTAACTGAATCTGTCCATTTACCACTTTACAGCAGCAGCAATTTATGATCCTTGGTATTGTTAATTGATTGTTAATGAGGCGAGAGCTCTGGTAACAGCTGCTGCACGGAACTTGTGTGTACTAACACCTCCATAATGTCCCCAAAATGCAGTGCAGGATCAGGCCACCAGATGGAGGCGAAGACTACGCATCCATTCTGGAGAGCTTGCTGTGAGACGCAGTACCACACACAGGCACAAGGTGGAGACAGAGACCTGGATAAAGCAGGGGACACAGGCACATATTAACAACAGAGAAACGTGACTTATAGTGAGTGGACAGTACTAGGGCAGCTCGTTTGAACGTTATTTATAACAAGCTTGGGGCAGTGGTAGCTCAGTAGCGTTTAAGGTTTTTAAAGGCTGCAAGTTCAAATCCCAGCGCGGACAAATAGCCAGTGTAGGGTCTGTGCTTGGATTTGGACTGTGTGCTTACACGTTAGTCACCTTCCCTGCATCTCACACACTTATATTTTTGAGCCGTATAATATTAAGATTGCATTGTATTTACATTATAGATCATTTCCCACAGCTCCATGAATCCTCTAAGGTAGATTATCGGATCATTCAGAGGAAGTTGTGCCTCATGACCAGCTTCTTTCAGTTCGCTAGCAACCAAGGTTGCTAGGTTTCTAGAAAACTAGGCTACTGTAGGCTGCAAGCCAAATATGATTAAAAAGTAGTGAATCAACAGGCGGCGTGTAGATGCAAAATTATTTTAGGATCTGGATATTTAGCGTGGGAAAAAAATGAAGATAAAGTAACATTATGTAAATTGGTAGTCAAAATGTTTTGATGTTTTAACATAGGCTTTAAATGCCAGTACACTATGACCTGGCGTAATGGTGAATAAATAGAAAGCAAAAATCTGTTTTAACTGAATTCACCAGCAAGGGTGAAGTGTCCATCCGTATATCCGTTAGCTTGTTAACTAGAAAACCCAATAATCTGGATTCCTGCTAAAAATGGACACTGAATACTGAACTTCTGGGAAAGCAGTTTGGTCATTAGCTGGGATTTCTGACTCTTTCTACCTTATCAAGCTATTACAGCTCTTGTTACTGTTTGGCAAAGAGTTTAAAATGGGCACAAATGTTCAAGTTAGTCCATAAATCTGTGTGCCCATTTACAACAGTTGCATGATGTCACTTTTTGCTATATTTGAAACTGAAATCTGTTTAGCCTGAACCCCAGTGGTTTTACATGCATATACATGTTATCAGCTTTTCAGAAGATAACCTTCAACTAAAGATAAAATATACAGGTATTGTTATATTTACGAATATATTGACAAAATATTGCAGTGCTCTATGTTAATATGTTACCCAAAAACAGGCCACAGGGAATTAAAGTCAGTGCCGTGTGTGTGCGTGTGTGTGTGTGCGTGTGTAAGAGTGAGACAGAGAAAGAAGAGAAACAAGAGAGAAAGGAATGCTACCATTTTGCAAACAGTGTCAGCTTCTATTACTCTGGAAGTGTGTCGCCCAGGGTGTGTGTATACGTGTGTATATGTGTGTGTCTGTGGTTAATCCTATGTTTATGAAACACACAGTGTGAATAGCCGGCCCTGCCAATGCCGCTACCTCTACACCATGTGATGTATGTTTGCCCTGTCACTCTGCCTTAGGGGGGTTGAGCAGCATGAGTAGATAAGAGAGAGAGAAGAGGTGAAGTCGGGGGGATTTTCTCTTCCTCTCTGATGGAGAGTGGGGAACAGAGGCTCTGAGCCGCAAGACAAACAATCTACTACAGAGAGAAAGACTTTGGCAAACAGAGAGAGAAGGAGCTTCCGGAGAAACACACACACTCACATCTTTTAGCCTTTAGCCTTTATGCAGGTCCAACTCACTTTTGTCCTCAGGCTCCGTGCTCTTGTTTCCCATGTCTTGGAAGAGGTTAAACTCTGAACCTTAGGTGTGTTAATCTCAAACGGCACCTCTGTGCTGACAGACCGGAGACTCCCTTTGATCAGAAAGACGGAGAAAGACAGAGAGACAGAGAGAGAGAGAGAGAGAGAGAGAGAGAGAGAGAGAGAGGCAGTGTAGTTCAGGGTGGCCTGTCACCTTCAGTTAAAAAATGCTGGACCACTCTTGGTGTGTGAGTGTGTGTTTATAGAGAAGTGGTAAAGGTGTGCGTCTCATACATTTTTTTTTTTCCCCCGAGAGATAAGCTCTCCGCTTCTTCCTCAGTAGATTTTTGACTAGATTACTGTTGTTGCTTCTTTACTTTATCTTATTTTTATTGTGTATATGTTATCTGTAAATATTTGTTTTTTTTAACCATACTATACCACTGAAATTATCCTCTGGATCAATCAAGTCTCATCTATCTATCTATCTATCTATCTATCTATCTATCTATCTATCTATCTATCTACAGGTATTAAAATGTGAATGTTTTTTTCCCCCAAATATGATGGTTTCATCAAATTTTTACTATTTTATAATTTTTATTTCACTCATTAAAGGAATACTCGAGCTTTTCTCAACCAGATTTTTAAACATGCAGTTGGCATAGACAATCATTACATTTCTCTGTCCTGAGAAATTTGATCGATTTACTCAAAACTCACTTAGAGCAGGTGAAGTCGCTTTTATTTATATAGACATATATAGTTTATATAGACGTATACAGCGCTGTACAATAAGCTGAAGTACTTTTTAAACAGCAATGAAAAAAATGCAAATAGAATGACATAAAGCAATAACTAAAAAAAAAAACACAATAAAAAGCATTAAAAGACAACCACAAATGAAAAGACAGGACAAAACAGAAGACTCCATACTACAGACCTTGCACGGACTAATATGCCTCGGAGAATAAATGCATTTTTAAATTGGATTTAAAATGTCTCCCGTCCTGGATGCCTTTATAAAAAATAGTAGGCTGCTCCATAATCTCGGAGCTGCGACAGATAAAAAAAAAAAAAAAAAAAAGATTATCCTTAAACCTAATTCAAGTTTCTGGAAAGATCTTAATGCTGTAGAATGTGCAGAGTGAAGGATGGAAATATTTTGGTGCCGTAATGTATAGAGATTAAAAAATATATATAATATAACCTTAAGCTCTATTGTGTATTTGACTAATAACCAGTCAAGGGGGTCAGTGAATGTCAGAAAGTCTTTTATGGTTTTAAGTGGCATGTTCTGTAACATACAGCAAAAAAAAAAATTCCCTCTGAAATGTAGAGCCATCTCTGAAAGCTCAAAGTACAATAATTAAAATAATAATTAAATAAATGTTTATTGTTGCCTCAACTGCCCTTAAACTTCATTGTACACAATCCTGGAATAAACATTTGTTTTTGTTTTTTTTTGTTTCCTTTTTTTTATAGATGTGGTGGATGACATCTAAGTGGTAAAGATTAGTGTTAATTTTTTACCAAATTATAATTACTGTATTATTATTATTATTATTGTTGTTGTTTTATAAGTTGCTTTGGATAAAAACAAATGTAATTCTAGTACATACGATACGAATGTGTGTGTGTTTGTGTGAGTGTTTGTGTGTGTGTGTGTGTGTTTGTGTGAGTGTGTGTGTGTGTGTGTGTGTGTGTGTGTGAGAGAGAGAGAGATGGGCTGATAAGGTAATGGGGAGGGGGACAGAGATTGTTATTTCAATAGCAGGAAACTGAGCTCACGGTGAACAGAGACATGACCGTGGAGTGCGGCGTGAGAAACAGGCAACACAATACAACACACACACACACACACACACACAACCTCCCACACACTATAAACTATACCCATGCCCACATGTGCACCAGAGCTGTGGGTTCTGACTTTCTGAAAGTGGAACAGCTATTTGCATTAGTGAATCAGCAAGCTGTTAATGATCTGACGCTTCGAAACCAAATAGTTGTTTTCGAGAGAATCTTTTCTCTGCGTTCAGAGTCGCTTTATAATCGCCGATCCCTCATCAGTCGGTCGTGGTTATGTTGTCAGTACGTTATAGATGTGTTACTGATGACATGAAGTTAGAAACTACAGGCAAAGAGACGAGGATTCGTGTAAGAAGAGTTGATCCTACACCAATCTAAATAAACCTATGACTTTATTGTAGCTTAATGCTGTTTAAGTTGAGCTTAAAGGAATTTGTCTGCCAGTGAAAAAAAAAATCAGGAGATTACTGAATGACTTAAGGAGTGACTGTGTCCTTGTGACACACTATATTAATGATAAAGACTGTAAAAGTTAGTAATGTGTGAAATATAGCCTTCTCTCCACTAGAGGACAGAACAACCTGATCTCTCTCTCTCTCTCTCTCTCTCTCTCTCTCTCTGTGAGTCTAATATTCAGCCTCCATGAGGATTGTAAAATCACAATAGAAGGCTCAAACCTTTTTAATTTGTGTGTGTATTGATGTGAGTGTAGTGTTAATATCCATCCTGCTGCTCTGTCAACTCGAGTTTCACACCTCCACTGTCTCTCTTTCTCTCTTTCTCATGCTTTCTCTTGCTGTCCGAGACTCTATTAAAGTTACTCTATAAGACACAGAGTGTGACAGCGGGGTTGAGGGGGGAGGTTTGTGTGTCACCGGGTCAAACGTCCTGCCTTCGCCCCCCCCTCAGGCTTCACCTTTGACCCCTACTTTAGAAGAGCAGCACACTCTCGCTCTCTTCATTTAGCTGAGAGACCGAGCAAACAGATTCATACGCCTGCCGTGTTCTCATGATCCGAGAGAGAAAAATAGAATGGCTTTATTTATTCTGTGGAGTAGCTCATAGCGGGTAATAATAAGCTTTATTAGCAAATGTACGCTACACACGCTGTTCCTGTATTCAGTTTAATTAAAGTGGTGCGTCTTATTATTGTAATGATAGAAATATTGGAGTAGAAGGATTAATATTTAATATATTGCAGTGTTGCATGTTGTTATTGTTTCTGTTTATGCTATAAATGGCTGCTTCAATTAAACCCCAGTGTGTTTACCTGCTCCTTATGATTAGTTTGGGAAGTTATAAACACAGCACTTGCTCTCAATTGTGGAATTTCTTTTAAACCAAAATGACTAGCATGGCAGAGGTGAGATCTACTTTCTGCATCCACACGAAACCTATCGCGGTGAGAACGTGATTCAGCTGAACTGCGGCAAGTAAACCAAACCTGCTGCGTGTTTTGGGTTTTAAAGCGAGCTGTTTAACTGACATATGAGACGCAAAATGAGTGCCCGAGGACAGAGCGGGAGTGCGGCAGAAGTGGAGTGTATGCCTCATAACTGGTCTGATGAACAGAGAAATCGAAAAGCTTGATACAGTTCACAAAATATTGATTATTATTATTTAGCACTTGCTCAGTGTTCTCCATGTTTATTCAGCTCATTTCTGTCATTTCTACACAAGCTGGGAAAAGGTTTGTTTACATTCGTCATTGCCACAGTTTCTGTCCAATGAGCGAAAGACTTTTGCGAGGACGTTTCTGTTAATTTCACTGATTCTTTTTGACTAATTAGTCAAAAAGAGTCCTGAGTATGAAATCAGTCTCATATTAGCCTGAAGAGCTGCATTAACCTCAGCTCGGATTTGATCATTTTCTGATCTGATCCATTGAGCTCTTTTTTTTTTTTTTTTTTTTTTTTTAATCAGATGAACACTTGTGATGTGATGCTGCTTGAAAATTTTCTTGTATTTATGCAAAGTTACTATTTTAGTTTGGATCATAAATTCTATCTTAGATACATCTTATTAGCAGAAAGAAAATAATGTTATATAATTGGCAGCACTGAGTTGCTGTGAGGATGATCTATTTGCCCTTATTTTCATAATGAGACATTTACATACTTAAAATATTATTAATAGTCCTAACTGAGTTACGAATGCACTATACATATTAGCCAATACCTATACCTCTGATATTGCTATATATCAAGAATTCCAAGTACTAGGCAGTGGTGTATTAGTGTCTGATGTTATGTTTTGCTTATTGAATGTCCTACTTGGATCCCAAGACCAGCACATGTATGTGTGTTTAATGACTTAGTCTTATAAGCCAGAATTCTAGCATTTACTTTAGAGTTTCAATTGTTTCATAAATAAACAATACAACCAACCACAAGACTTTTCCCAAACATGCAACATTGTCCCATTTATCCACCTCTGACTGTTTCAAACAAATCTCTGGAATAACTTTAGGGTCGAGATTCTTTGGACTTTTGTCACTCCAGTTAGTGTATCTTGCTCCGAAAAGCTCATTGTATCTCAATGTTCAAAACTTGTTCGAATGTGGAAACTGGAAATATAACATGGAGCTGATTCCATGTTATTCCATGTCAAGATTCTGAAGCTTGTGGCCAGAAAAGTGTAGAAAAGAGATTAAATGCTCTATGGCACGTGGGCAGTGTGTCTGACACAAATAATGACTAAACCCTCATTTTTTTTTTTTTTGTTTTTTGTTTTTTTTTAAACTGAAGTTGGTGTCACTGACGGTGATGACAGTCATTAGTTTTGGTAGCATTCAGTTAGCATGATTACTTGCACTATGGACAGTCTTTCATTATTTTGTAATGGCACAGCATAATTGTTTTCCGACATAGCAGTAAATAAATGTGATAAAAATAAAACATATTGAGAATGATGGGTTGTTATAGTTTGACAGTTCAGTACTTTCCCATGTTCTTGCTGTCCAAACTGCTTGATCCCACGTGTTTGGTGTTTGTTATCATGTTATGTTTGACTGAGACCCATTATGCTGTTTGTTTCCTAATGAGTAAGATCTGTGGTAAGAACTGGCATCCCATCCACGGTGTCACCCACAATGTTCCTGGGATAAGGTACAGATTTACCACGACCTTCACCAGGATAAAACTCTTACTGAAGATGCATATATATTTTTTAAAATAAAAATCAAACAAGTTCAAAGTGCTACTCTCAGAAAAGTGTGATTGATAAGATGATTCTTATATCATTATGTAGCATAACTGTTTCATCACAGTGTTGGACGTGTAGTTGGACATTTATACACAGTCTTATGAGTGCACATTTGTGAGGGTTGAGTTCCTGCATTTCTGTGAGAGAACCTGTATGAAAATGGCTAAGAATGGGGACTAGGGGTTAAGGGGCGGGGCTTAGCAATTGCGATTTTTGTTATGACTTCAATCATACGCAATCCATCAAAATTAGCTGCTTTTGTCGAGCCACAAATTTTGAAATCCTGATGATATTTCCATGATGGTACAGCGAGGGAAGGTTTGCTCAAAGGGCTTTACGAGCCCAAAGTTTAAAGGCTAAATGATTTCGGCTGTCTAAGATGATGAATGACTGAATTCCACACGGAGGTGGCAGCATGTTCCTCACGTTCCGAGACAGAAACAGGCCGACCAGGTGTGTGTCTGTCTCTGTGTGTGTGTGTGTGTGTGTGTGTGTGTGTCTGTAGGAAATGCTGAAATTGGTGTTGGGTAGAGAGTAGAGAGCTTTGGTCTGACCAGGTGTGGTTGTGTTTGTGTGCATGGGGGATGGAGAACCTTACCAACCCCACCTGTGTTCTCTAGACCACCTGAGGCAGTGGACAGTTGTCCCTCTTCCTTTAATGTTCAACAGGTCAAACAAATTCAAATGCAGGCTGCAGTAACAGTGGTATCATTTACACAACTGCAACTGCACATCCCCTTTCTCTCAGTTTCTCCACCTGTACCTGAGAGCTAAATTCCCTGACAATGTGGCATACAAACTAACAGTAAAAAGGCACGAAGAAAAATATTTTAAAAACACTATTTTTATCACACAATATTTGTAGGAATTTTAACAAATGATATAAATGACGGTTAGCTATAAATGTTCAAAGAGAACTTGTATTGTGAAAGTCATACGAAAGATGATGAGTGCTAACCTGTCTACCTTCAAATTTGACACCATAGCTGGCTTTTTAAAAATTAAATTAAATTCATTTTCTTATTTAACCATTTTATGAACTACATGCAAACTCATTTTGCCTAAAAAGGAAGAATATTATGTTTTATTTTATTTATTTATTTATTTTTTTTACAAATTTATTTGTAAAATAATAGTCAATTTCTAAATAAATTCATGCATGTGTCAAACTGTACATTTTAAAATGTACATATTTATTTACCTTTAATATGAACTCAACTACAAAATGGCTTAAATGCTCATAAAAAAAATTTTGATAAAAAAGTCTGACAATCTGAAGCAGAAAATACGGCTATACCAAGAAGTAGAGTGCTGATTGACCAGTGGAATGAAATGAATGAAATGGAGTCGAGATTTATTGTGATAAGTGATAATGTGTTCAATCACTTAGATTAACCAAGATTCCCTTTGCTCTGTTAGATGCAACAGATAAGAGAGGTTCAAGCTGAGTCTGTATTGGGGTCGTTTTGTATAAATGCCCTTAGGTTGTTTGTGTGGGTAGGTATGTGAAAGAGAAAGAGAGAGAGAGAGAGAGAGAGAGAGAGAGAGAGAGATTTACGAGCTGGTTGGTGTATGTAAGTTCAGTAAAACCATACTGTTAGCATCAGAGACATGACAGCTCTTAGACAGATTTATGAGAGCGATTTGATGGTCATCAGTGGTTGCTCTTTCTCTTGCTTCTCTCTCTCTCTCTCTCTCTGTCCCTCTGTCCCTCTCTGTGTGTGTGTGTGGTGTGAGGTACATTGTATAATGTGGTAAATGTATAACACCATGCCGGGTTACGTCAACAAAATCAGTTCATTAAACCTACCGAAGCACAGCTGTGTGTGTGTGTGTGTGTGTGTGTGTGTGTGTGTGTGTGTGTGTGTGTGTGGAGTACGCCTTTCTCAGCTCTCAAACAACCATAGACAGATAACATTGTCTTCCCGATCACTGATTCTGATCAAGTTAAATATTACCCACTGAACCGAAGCATCCACTGACTGTCTATTGATCGTTCTTCTTCCTCCAAATTTTCTCTTCTCTTGTGGTCTTATACACACATAGTAGACAATATCAAAGTACCAGACTAGATAACACACTAGTTGAAAAGCTGAGTAAAAACCGAAGCCGAGTGTGTAGTGTGAATCACACACCAGTAATATGGATAGTTAATGTGGAGTTAATAGAGCAAATGAAGACGTAATGAAGAGCATTGAGCACTTAAAAGCTGCTCTGAAGGTGAGATATTCATCACAGCAGGAGCGTAATTATCTCTGTATGCAGCTAGCCTATCATAAATCACTGTGTGTGTGTGTGTGTGTGTGTGTGTGTGTTTCTATAAAGGTGTCTTCACTTTTACCACACTGTTATTTTTGTCACTCTTCACTATTATTGTGTGTTACTGTTATAATCTGCTTTGTCACGTGAAATTCTATCAAATAATAGTGACTGATTTATGACCAGTGTGTGTAGCCCTTCTGAGTACTACTAGTTTCTCCAACTTTCACTTTTTAAGCTTCTCCAGAATCTTTTTGAAAGTATTTGCCCCCTTATTGATTTGCTCTGATTTCTCATTTGTCACAACTTTAGCCTTTCTATAATATTAACCAAAGGCACCCTGAGTACACACACAACATAGGTTTAGATGTATTCTTATATATATATATATATTTGAAGAAAATCAATGCTATTATGACTCGTGAGAATTCATGCAATTGCCCCGAGCATCAGCTTCAGTAATAATACATATATCAGTTATAAGTCTGATGTAGTTACATCAGCATTACATCAGTATTTCACTTTTCATTGCATAAAAAAATTTTTTGCACGCTTTTCTTTGCAGAATTGCTTTAATTCAGGCACATAAGTGCTTCCTTTCTGGTTCTGCTCAAAATAGCACTTCCATTTAGTTCAGTTCAAGGAATCTAACTAAGCCACTCCAAAACCTTAATTCTGTTTCCATTCAGCCATTCAGAACTGAATTTGCATTTGAATCATTGTCTCGCTGCGTATATGCTTCAGCTTGAGCTCACAGACAGATTAATGGACATGAATTATATAAATTTTCTGGTAGTTCTAAAAGTTGGGCAGGTCTCGAGACAGTGAAGTGCCCTCACTCCATCATGCTACCATCACCGTGCTTATCTTTTTAGTATGGTTTTCTTACTATGAAATGATATTCATAATGGCACCTGTCCTGTTCCTCTTATGACTCTGTAACACCAGTATGTTGAAGGTATCTGGATCATCTAGGTGCTTTTATTAAAAATGGACATTTTCCTTGGTTAGCAGTGGTTTCCAGCTTGCTACAAGGACATAAACTCCTTTTTTTTTTTGCCTTAGATGAGTCTTCTGGGAAGCTTTTGACTTCCTGGATGAGAGATGAGTTGTCTCTGCACAAGATTCACCACTGTTCCTGGTGTCCTCCATTTAGAAGTCTCACAGTGGTTTGTCCCAGGGCTTTAGAAATGGTTTTGTAATCCGTTTCAGCTTTTCCTCTTTGATTGTGACCTAGTGTGCTTGTAGAAACTTTGTGCTGACTCCATCACTCTGATGGTAGGTTTCAAAATGAGTGTGGTTGAGATTTAACAAACATACTGGATTCACATCTGGCTGGTTAATTCAGAAGAATGTAATTATCACAGTGGGTTATGCGGCTGATCGGGTGACTTGTACTGCTTTTATGCTGGGAGAAGTGGCTCTGCTGGGCAAACTAACTTATCTTATGTGTGACCACTATTTCCACCACCAAGTACCAGTGTTGAATTTGATTACCCTTCTTACCCAGGCACCAACTGAGCTGAGGTAGGACATAAGGGCGGAGCTAATATACTGCCATCCTTCGATTGATCACAGTCGCACTTACATCCTGATTAATGTTTCTGGCTAACAATGCTTCTGTACCAGCATGAGAATCTTCATTAGTAGGTAATGGTGTAATGGATTGCGATGCAAAAATTTGACAGTGTGCATCTTGGAAATGTACATTGTGGAAATCAGCAGTAATTATACATCTAATGGAGTTGCACTGTTTGAGCACCAGAGGTTCCAGTCAAACTGTTAAAAAGAACTCTTCAGTAGCTTTAAAACAACACCAGCCTCACTACAGTGCCTGAGAAAGAGGAGGCGGAAGTCAGGGCATTTTAGTCCACTTTGGAGCTCTAGTTACAGTTAAAATGATGCATCACTTCTACAGAGCTCATTATGTTTCAATTGATCATTTTCCCTAGGTCAAAGACTTTGTTTTTGGGATAATTTTTTTTTATATATATATATATATATATATATATATATATATATATATATATATATATATATATCTATATATATATATATATATATATATATATATA
>CM075007.1:5032019-5057566 GCA_037576675.1 Pangasius sanitwongsei
GGTGTGTGTGTGTGTATGTATATATATATATATATATATATATATATGTATATATATATATATATGTATATATATATTTTTTTTTTAAATAAGGTGAACCTTATTTACAATATTAAACCTCTGTTTCTAGCCATTTTTTAATTTATTTAGTTTTATAAAGACAAAAATGCACCTTGTTTTGCATTATTTATGATTCAGAAATAAAAAAGGAGTCTTTTCAGTCATCATTTTTCTTCAATACAACTTTGCTCAGCATATTCTAAGAATACTGAATTGAATTGTAAAACTGGTATCGTGAATCTAATGGAATCGTGACTGGATTGTATCGTTACACTCCTATTAGTAGGCTAATCTGCAAGTTGTCTCTCTTCTCAAATGTTCTTTTCTGGCCGATTTAAGAGACAACAAAGGACATTTCAGCCAAGAACAGAAAGCTGAGGCTGTAGTGGGCTACAGGCTCGCCAAAACTGGACAGTTGAAGAGTGGGAAAATGTAGCCTGGTCTGATGAATCTCGATTTCTGCTGAGGCACACAGATGGTAGGGTCAGAACTTGGCACCAACTGCATGAATCCATGGACCCAACCTGCCTTGTGTCAACAGTCCAGGCTGGTGGAGGTGGTGTAATGGTGTGGGGAATGTTTTCTTGGCACACTTTGGGCCTGTTATTACCAATCAATCATCACTTGAATGTCACAGCCTATTTGAGTATTGTTGCTGACTATGTGCATCCCTTCCTGGCCACAATTTACCATCTTCTAATGGCTACTTCCAGCATGATAATGCACCATGTCACAAAGCAAAAGTCGTCTCAAAAGTCGCTTTGTGGGCAGTGGTGGCTGAACGGTTAAGGCTCTGGGTTACTGACTGGGGGCTCAAACCCCAGCACTGTCAAGCTGCTGTTGTTGGGCCCTTGAGAAAGGCTCTTAACCACATCTGCTCCAGGGGTGCTGTATCATGGCTGACCCTGCGCTCTGACCCCAGCTTCCTACCAAGCTGGGATATGCGAAAAACTGCATTTCACTGGCTCTGTACTCGTACTCTGAACAATGACAGTAAAGTTGAATCTAATCTAATCTATGAACTCACTGTCATGAACATGATTTCTTCAGTGGCCTTCCCAGTCACCAGATCTGAATCCAATAGAAGTGTGTGTACGTTATGCAATGATTTAACATCATGTCATGTTCATTACATGAAACACACCTGGTTAAGTCAGGAAGACGCGCACTTGTGCCGTGGGAATGTGTGTTTTGTAGAGCTGTTGGTATCGTGGTCTCCTTCGACGAGCCCAGACGCTAAGAGCCCCTCACCAGGAAACTCGATACTGTGTAAAATGATGTGTGTATGTGAAATACAGCGCAGACAGAAACACACACTCAACAGACCCTGCATTAACAACATTCCAGTCCCTTATCACCAAATACAAACGTGTGATATAAGATAATACGTGTGTGCGTTACAAAAGAAGGGACTGGCATACTGGCATACTATAATTGTTTATGTCTGTATTTTGTATGTGTGTGTGTGTGCTTTGAGAAAAGCGTAAAGGAAATTTTGCTTGGCGTTAAGGTCAAGTGAAGTAAAGTGTGTGAGAGTGTGAACGAGCAAGATGAAGGTCAGCCATGAGAACCAGACTCGAAGACTTTATCACAAACACTCAAGACGCCGCCACGTAACAGGAACAGCCAAATGAGAGTGTGTGAGAGAGAGAAAGAATGTCCTTGTTTATTGTGATTTAGGTGGAGAGCAGGCAGTGAGAAAAGTGTGTGTGTGTGGGTTTGTGTTTGCCCACTTTTGGAGCTCCTTATCTCAAATAGCAGTATTGGCTTTCACACCTGCCTCCCTCTGGCAAGTGTGTGTGGTGTGTGTGTGTGTGTGTGTGTGTGTGTGTGTGTGTGCACGATCCCCTTAAAGCACAGTGGCCTTTGGTGATAATCACACCCTGTCATCCTCATCAGACCGTCCCCTCCCTCTCTCATTCTAAAGAAAAGAAACGGTTGCCGTTAGACATCCCCCCATCATTACACCTCTTCCACATGGGCCTCATCCCGAACAAAGAATGCCGGAATGCCGCCTTGCCAGCAGGAGCGTTCAGGAATGTGTATGCTCAGGCGGAATGAGAGGAAGACAAGAAAAGAAGCCCCAAAAGTGTGGACTCCTGTCTTTCTGCCCTTCTTTCCCTCCCACTCACCGCTTCAATGAAGGTGAGAGCGAGGGAAGGAGAAAGAGAGGACACCACGGGCCGCTTGTCTCAGCGTGAGAAACGCGCCGGCCCCTGGCTAGCATCGCTAATCACAGGAATGAGAGGAATGACTCGGAAGGGAAAAGACCACAGCCTTTATCGCAACACTGAGAAAATGTTTAAACAATGTGTGAGCGTCTCAGTGTCTCCAGTTAACAGCTGACAAACACACTCTCGCTTCTCTCACGCATTAAACGTCTTAATTCAAAAAAAAATTATCATCATAGGAAACTTTCACACACAGCACACTGATAACATGGAAAAAAACAAAAACAAAGATGATGCTCAAAATTCAGAAATTTCAGGATTTTTTCTTAATAATTATCCAGCATTTCCAATTAAACTCACACACACATTTTCTAAATATTTATTTAAATTTGTTCATATTTAGGGGCCAAGCACCAATTGTGCACGGGTGCCCTGTTGAAAGTGTATGTTTTCTACGTATTATTATCTTTATTGTGTTTTATCCAGGTCTGGAAATATCTGCAAATACTCTGTCATTGACCATGATAAATTATGTTATATTTCTCCTTTTTTTTTTTAACATTTTAATTTATATATACATTTTTTTTATATTGGTCTTTTAGTCTTTGTACTTCTCTTCACACTGATTGGTGAAATTTGTTTACTGCCAGATTTTTGATCTCATGAAACTCTTATGTGTCCCTGTTTGCGTGTGTCTCTATTTGTGTATATGTATGCATCTGTATTCAGAATCGCGGGAATAAAATAATTCCATGGACTTCTTGGGCAGCGAGGAGTCTCAGCATGCTGAAATTCCGCGTAAAAGTACATCCATAATGCAAACATCATCTGAGCTAAAAAGATAAAGAGTAAAATAGTTTAGCTATAAATTAACCGATTGATATATGGACAAATTAAATGAAACAAAAAAAACACAAACTTTTATTTTGTCCCGGAAGAGAGAGAGAGGTTAACTTTGGTGTTAATGATGATGAGAAAAACATTTTAAGGGCAATGTGTGTGTGTGTGTTTCATCTCTGTGCCAGACGACTTTGGGTTCCTTTGAAAACATGAAGTACGTATGGTCACCCACTTACACTTAACTCCTTTTTGGGCTGTGTGTCTGCGCTTGTGTTTTGAGAGAGAAAGTGAAGCTATTTTGCCATACACTGATTAAAATCGTTCTGATAGTTATATTTAGCACAGTTGCTCGGGAGAAAACAGTTGTAGTTCATGTTACCCAACATTGCACATGATAAATCTGTGTTCCTTAAGAATGCATAAGACCACATTTAGATTAGTCGACTGTTGACTGGGCGATATGATGATATAATATCGATATCATGATAAATTATGTAACGATACATAATGTAATTTAATTCTGAGAAATCTGGGTATTGTGATATTTTTATACACTTTTTTTATGGTTTCGTTTCTTCACAGATTTTTTTTTATTTAAATAAAAGTATTATCACACAAACTTCTTAAGACTTATTTTTGAATGCTACATTGCTGTATTGCTGGCAGCTTATATAGTTTTTTTAAAATCTATATATCGTGATACATATTGTGTATCATAGAAATATCTTGAAATATCATAATATATTTGCTTTAATACAAACACAATTAACCTATAGATATTTAAAGAATATCACATGAGCAAGAGTGCTGAATATCGGCATGGCTACGATGTGGCCGTAGGTAAGCGGTATATCCGTACGATTGCCAGTGAGATATTGCTTGACGAACAAGAAATTAATATCGAGTAAGTGACATTTCAGACACAATGTGACCAAATGTTTTGTTTATTTCTGCTCTGCTAGCGGAACTAGATCCTGAAGAAGTGGAGTTTTACACAGATGAGTGGCGTGATGCACACAGTGAGACATCCCAGTGTGGTTATAGGAAATGTAAACACTCTTGGAATGGCGCTCGACCAATCCAATTAGTGGATCAGAACTAACCTGCTGTATCAAGTCTATTATACCACGGTGTAATTGAGTTCCTGAATCTGATTGGTCAGAAGTTGTTGATTAATTTTCTATAACAGCAGCTCCGACAGTAGTGTCAGTTAGAAACTGAAAATCAAACTGCATTCTATTGTCTCATCAACTTCAAGAGGGAAAAAAAGAGAGGCTGGTGCAGGAACAACGGTTTATAGCTGCTATAACGTATGTGATAAAAGGAACTAACTTGTTTCCTGCTTGTTCCGCAACATTAAAAGTAACTATTAACAGGTTAAACGATGACATGTCATTTTTTTTTTTTTTTAACTAAAAGATTAAACATTTAAACAGTGGCAAATTGCAATAGTATAAATGGAAACATCACAGCACCCTTCTTTAATTATTTTCCTTTAACAGCACACAATGTCTTTTTTTATTGCTTGCATACTGTATTGGCATATTATTAAACAGTTAAAAGCTTGAAAGGAGAGTTTGTATTTTAATCCAGCAGAAAAAAAATGATAATGCTGTTTATAATTAATCTAAGGAGCCTAAAATCGTGCCTCGCTATTATTAATACACTATCTATGTGCTCACACACAGGAACGTTTCAGTGCAGCCAGTAGGCACAGTAGGCACCTGAAACTCCTTCATCATATCTCCTAAATCCAAAACACTCAAGCGCAGTGATTCTAATTAAATCAGGCATTCAGTGCTGCCGTTAAATCTTTATAATGCCACTATGAATAAATAAGTGCTTATCTGTCCTTCTATTTGGATGACAGAGCTAAACAATATTGTTTCACTCTAAACATGCCAACTGGAGATAAAGAGACCATTTCAATTTTGCGCTCCATCGGTTTCTTTTTTTTAATTTTAATTTTATGGTTCAGTTTAGAGCCGATTACTCAAAGTCTGTGATTAATAAGTACGGGGTGTTTTCGGAAGCAAATTCTGATAATAAAATAAAAAAACTGGAAGGTATTGTCAATTTTCAATGTGAATAGAAGCAGCACTGAGACCAGACTCTTGAAATCATTCAATTAGAACGAACGCAAAATGACTCTTCAATAAATCCAGTCTTGAGAAAGGGATTTCATCAGGTCTGGATTATATAATGGGAAGTATATTGCTCAGTAGGATTGATTTTGTTGAACTGGACAAAAAAGACACAATGTTCGACAAAGTCATTTTGATTGATTCCATTGAATCGCTGAATCACTACTGATTCACCGATCAGTACGTAATGATCATTTGATTCAGTGGTGATTCAAATGATTCTAATTGCTCAATTAGAATCATTTGGCTGTTTTTTCCCCGCTCACATCTTTTCAGGATTGGGTGTGCCTGATGTGTTTTTCTCTCTCTATTATCCAAAGGAGGTTTATGCAGGTTCTGTCAGACAGAGGGAGGAAAAGAGAGAGTGATGTTTTCTCTCAGACTCTAAATGTGAGAACAATAACAGACTAAGAGTGTAATAACAGGAGGCAGGAGGCCCTTTAGACTGAATCCACTTCATCATGTGGGACAAACTAAACATGGAGCTAATGAGCTAAACACCAACCATCTCTCTCTCTCTCTCTCTCTCTCTCTCTCTCTCTGTCTCTGTCTATGGCATGGACACATTTAGTTACACATCTACATATTGATTAATAATGTTGTCAAATGTTTTTGCACACTCTATATTAGATTAAATGATCTAAATATATTTATTTGAAAATCAATAGGTATCGTGAATAAAGAAATTTTCACTAGTAAATGTTTATTCCATACGTGTGTTCTTGCCTTTAATAAACACTCAAAAAAAAACAAAAACGAACAAACCGTTAGGGTCTGAGAGTTCCACAAAGATTTAGTTTTCCTTATTTAATTGCTATTCTGTATAATGTTATTTAGTCTGTGGCAATAATAGTGATTATGTAAGGAATGACACATGATTGGACCATGTGATGAAAGGAAAAATATCCACAGTGGGGTGGCGTGGTGCGTCACGACGCAAAGTGGATTATTTTTGTATAACTGCACGGTTTGGAGTGTGTTAATTTGGTAACGATTACAATGTTAATGAATGACAAGTTGTGCATTTTATAGTAACGGTTTATAGTTAGATTTTGTGGAACATCGGTGAAATAATTTAGCTGAATTTAGATGATAAACAATCATTCCCTCACCAGCTTCTCTCTCTCTCTCTCTCTCTCTCTCTCTCTCTCTCTCTGTCTCTCTCTGAAAAAACGCAGCTTGTCCTAAACGCTTTCCTGCGCTGGGAAAGTTTGCAAAGCACCGAGACTCTTAACATAAACATTAAATAAATGTCTCCTAACAAAAAACTTCACCACATCAATGACGATACATTTTTCTTTGTTTAACATAATTTTTAAAAATCCGTTTATTATTAGTCTAAGATTATGTAGATCATCTGCCATAAACATCCCTATGAATGAGCTATATAGAAACGATAACATATTAGAACACGCCAATAAATATTAACCTGTCATTCATACAGATGTGCAGTTATACAAAAATAATACACACCTTCTGTCCAATCAGATTCAAGAATTCAACTACGCTGTGGTATAAACTCTAATTAAACCTAAGAGACTGCATGTCTTTAAAACTTTTCACTGGGAGTGTAATTATGATCATAATGGCTTAACGTTTTCTTGGGATTACCACATTGCAAAAAGTAAGAAAACGAGATGGAATGAGGAAAGGAGAAAGAATTTGCTCTTCATTTTCTTTGGCATTATTATTAATTATTGTTATTATTCTTCAATTTCCTTTTGTTTGTTTTAGTTCACTCACAGGCCGTGCGTGATTAGGAGCAGCTGAGGGGGAGGGTATAGAGAAAGAAAGGAATGATAAAAGGATGAGTGAGCACAGGATGGGAGGGAAAGGTTGCCTTTGGAGGAGGTGAACACACTTTGTGCAAATTGTGCATTGCGCACTGATAATGAATTTGCATTGTCGGGTTTCGGGTCTGGGTGCGAGAATCAGAGTGGATGAAAAGTGGCTGATAGAAAAGCTATGAGCATGACAAGTGGAGAGAAAAAGAGGAATGCTAGAGGAGAAAAGAAGGATGGAGCTGCAGACCGTATTAGAGGATCTGATCTGAGATTAGGCCATGTCGTTCCCATTACAGAGAGGAAGAGATGAACAGAAAGAGAAGTGGAGGAGAGAAGAAAAGAGTGGTCAGGCACTCAGGGGTTAATCCTGGAGTTAGGGAACAAGACAGAGACACAGAGGCTTAACTTATTAGGATGTTGTGGAGTTTTGTTGAAAAAGAAAAAAGGTCTGAGAATTACGTAATCCTCATCAGTGCGCACGGATGAGTGTGTGTGTGTGTGTGTGTGTGTTTGAGTAGGTGATGTGTGTGCTCAAGTGAAAGCTGACAGTAGCAACACTGATGTTCTGACCTATTCCAAGATAACGAGTCAAGCAGATAACACACACACACACACACAGAACCAGATAGCATCACCGGGTGGAATTAGGCACAATGGGGCAGATTTGGGGGTTAGAAGCGAGGTCGAGGGGCAACATGGGAAGGAGGTGTGTTATCTTTGAGTGTGGGGGGAGGAACCTTGTTTATCTTTGGACAAAAATACCCAATTTTTTCGACTGGGGACACTTCAGAATGACACACAATCAGTATTTAGACATGTCCCATATATCATTAACACACACACACACACACACACACAGGAGCGCTTCTAAAATTAGAATAGTCGCATGTTGTAGAATTCCATTTAAGCCTGAAGGCAGAATTTTTTTATATGTAAAATTATGTCTCTTTTTTCAGCATACTTTCAGCAGCATGAAGTGGGAAAGGATCCATGAGGCCTGGGAACCTGTGTGTGTGTGTGTGTGTGTATTTGTGCATTCGCCATGCTTTTGTGCCCGTCTGTAGAGAGTTACAGAGACCGATCCCTCACTGATAAGAGGAGCCAGAGCAGGAAGCAGCACAATGACAGACAGACAGAGGAGGGATGTAAGTACATTTCTTACTGGTTTGTACAGCTGATCCAAACTCACAGCCATGTTATTACTTGTTATTACTGTTGCTTTTTTTTCCAGCTAAAATCCTCTGGAGCAAAGCCAAAATCTCCAACGACGTGAGGAAAAACTCACAATGTGTGGAAAGACAGAGAGAGAGAGAGAGAGAGAGAGAGAACAAGAGAGAGAACAAGAGAGAGAACGAGAGAGAGAGAGATGAAACCTGTTCATTCCCTTTTGTAAGCGCAAAATCAATACAACAATTTGAGGGTTAAAAGAGGGCCGTGTGGGAAAGAACATTCGAGAAAGCCAAAAAGAAAGATACAAGTTGTTTTGCACTCTCTTTTAGAGTCCGGCACGACCCCCAGATCCGGGCGTAAAAAAACGGGGCAGATTCGGCACGAACCCCTGGCAAAGGTTTCAGTCTGATAAAAACTAATGAGCACATTTGAATCCCAAAGCCTGTTCACCAGAAAGGGAGGAGTGAAAGAGAGGAAAGTCCCGCGGTGAAGGAACCAAAGAGAGGGGCTCCCCCCTACGGCTAGTGCCATTCTCCCTCTCTGTCGCGCTCTCCTTTTCTCCTTTTCTTCAGCCTCTCAATCAGATCTTTTCTCTCTTTCTCTTTCTTTCTCTCTTTCTCTCTCTCTCTCTCTCTCTTGCTAATCCGACAGAGCTGAGAAACACGATCATTAGAAAGAGAGAGAGAGAGAGAGAGAGAGATGTTTGACTTGTGATCCCTCCATGTTCATGAGAGCTTTCTTTCAATTCTTAAGATAGTTCATTAGTCCGTGAAGATACAATTATACGTGAGGAAATCTTTGTGGAATCAGTTCGGAGAATTGATTCGGCTATTTTCAGGAAGCGTGATCAGATTCTAATCATGTGAAAAATGAGATCAAGTGTAAATGAGAAAGATTAATTATATAATGAGTTAGGGACACTGAGAATTAGGGCTTGAGTAATGATACTAGCACTTTAAGAGCTTTGTTTTCCCAAGGGAGCGGGAAAAGTCCAGCTTGACTTTCCCCTCTAAACACACACACACACACACACACACACACAGGTAATGCATGTCCCACCTGTAAACCACAATCGCGCTCAGGTTTCAGTTTGCTGCTCGTGAAGCTTTGCACAAAGGGGAATAGAAACAGACTCTGCCCAAGGGCCCTTCTCTCTCTCCCTTTTCCCTTTCTTTCTTTCTCTCAGTGTTTTCAAACACTCGCCGTAAGCTGGCAAGTGTTAATGTGTCTAAACCCGGCTGATGTCAAAGGTCAACACACACACATCCTCACGCACATACTCTCTCTCTCACACACACACACACACACACACACACACACACACACACACACACACGCACACACACACACCTGAAGGGAAAAGCTTTTAACGCAGGTAACAGGACCGCCTTCCCGTGGGTCCGCGCTGCTCCAAGCTGCTGGTTAACGGTGTTGTGACAGCAGCAGACAAAAGAGCCGTCTCTCCTTCAGCCAGCAGGAGGACGCGGCCAAACGGAGGGATGGATTACAGGAGGGAGAAATATTTCTGTACTAAAGAGGCCGTACTGTCCTCTGAGCATCTAGACTACAGCAGGCAGGATACACAGTGATTTCTGTGTTTTATGTTCTGAAAGCCTGGTGCCCAGAGGAATTCTTAACATCAGTGCTCAATTTATGATTTATTACATTGCTTAAATTGGTTTAAAAGTGAAAAATAAACAGGACATTGAGTTTTTACATGCTTTATCGCATTTACAGTAGCATGCTTTACATGCTTTATCTCATTTACAATAGCATAGACAATTTAATTCTTGGTCATTTTATTGAATGTGCTATGCACAGTGTCTTTCAAATTGTGGTAGGTTTTCATGCTTATTAAACATTACTATTACTCTACGCTTACAGGAAAGATGAGGATGAATGATGTAACACTGTAGCGGCATTGCAAACATCAAACGAGGAAATGAGATTTTTAACCAAATAGTTCAGCCCAAAACAAAATGTTACGGTCTCTCAGTCAATACATGTTTGATGTTTGCTTCTGTAGTTTTGCACTGGAGCTTCAAGGCTAATGTTGCTAACAACTAAAGGAAGATTATGGTGTATATATAAAGTGTTGTGCAAACTGTATGTCTAAAATAATCACACACTTGCCTCAGAGAAACCTGCAAACACCTCTATTCTGAAATATACTTCTGAAATATAGAGTTTACTTTGATCTATTATGTAGTTCTGTCCCAACCTCGTACACTTCACCAGATTAGAGCCACATGTAGAGCTACAACGGCCCAAAACCAGAACTGATCCAGAACTGATTTCAGAGATCGGCACCAAAACAAATTCAGAACCATATTAATGAAGAATATTGATACATCGAGCCCCGAGGTGGTGGATGGTAAAATGTTATTTTTAATATCTGGCCTAAATATGGCACAGAAATGGTTAAATCTCTACATCCTGGGTAAGTATTCATTCAATCCAATTCAATTTTACTTGTATAGTGCTTTTAACAATGGACATTGTCACAAAGTAGCTTTACGGAAATCTGGATATAAAAAAATTGAATTGAATTTTATCCCTAATGAGCAAGCCAGAGGCGACAAGAGAACAAAAGGGAACCCATCCACATCTGGGGGACACCGGATAGTGTGATTATAAATAATTACCCTTCTATGCAGTGCTAAGTGTGTTAAAAGGAACTTGAGTATGAGCATCATTAGAGTTTTAAAGTTAAGTTTATCATATCAAACTGCAGTTATTAGCTGATCAGTGCTGGAGACTTGAGTGTTCATAGCAATTGCTGGCTTTAGGTTATCTAAGAAAGAACATCGACAGGGTGTCTGTGTGGCACCATCCACAGGAAACCCACGGTGATCTTTAGGCTATTCATGTGGGGCCATCCGCAGCAGAAGTGAAGAAACAAAATTAACTGTCATTAACACAGAATCCCCCCAAAAGTTACATAGAATTACCTTTAAAAAATACCTTTTAGAAATGAAGGTTTCATTAAACCGCAATTGGTACTGAAACTGGACGTTCAGCATTTTATGCAATTGTAAAACTGCGACAAAGAAAACACGATATCTATATGTTTATTGTACTATTTAACATCACTGCTGTGATTATTAGCCACCTCTCAGGTGTAATGCCAAGTTACAACACCTGATGATGTTTTCTGATGTGATGTCTTTATTGGTAGCTTGAGAGAACGGAGCCCTTGCGAACAGCTGATATACAGGAGGAAAAAGCAACGTGATTAGCATAAGTACTATAAACCTTTCAGAATGCAAGCAAACCACTACACACTACACTTACAGCGCAACATGTAACGTGAACCACACAGCTAAGTACAGTGCTCAGTTCTCCTCTTTTACTTAATAATTCCTTAATAATGTATTATTTGCACTACTGTCACTTGGTCACTTTCAAACAGAACTGCGTACTGGTCGGCGTTGTAGTCATTGTACTGTCTTGTTCTGTCTTGTGCGTCCGCACATGTTTGCACTTGTGCACTTTATGTTTCATTTATGTTTAAGTTCTGTGTTGTTCTGTGTCGTCTTATGTAGCACCGTGGTCCTGGAGAAACGTTGTTTCGTTTCAATATGTACTTGTATATGGCTGAAATGACAATAAACTCCTCTTGAACACTTGAACTCTCTTGAATAACTGTTTGGGTTGAACTTCATGGATGTGACTTCCAGGCCTTTATTTGCTTGCTGTCTGGATATTCATTGTTGTTTTAGGTTTTCTGTTGATGGAAAAAAAGATCTAAACGAGCCTAAAAATATATTTCACAGTAAAAAGCTCACTCCTATTGCCGTTCCCCACATCTGTTAACATCTCAGTTTCATTGTGTTGCTGTTGGCATCTTTCTCTGCAAAGGAATGACTTTTCACTGCTTTGTTGCCGCGTTGTGTCGCTGGCAGTGAAACTGTATCTTGTGCGTACTAATGCCGAATAATCTTTTATATTTCAGTAGGTTAGATAGCCAGGTTATCGATTTTCTAATGTTCAACATTAGCTAAAGTAGCTAGAAAGCATTTTAATGGCGCCTAATCTAAACGCAAACAGTTTAAAGAAATTACACAGGCTGGACTTTGGCTAATCTAGAAGATAAGATGTTGTAGTAAATAAATCAGTCTCGAGATAAACGAGACAGACAAGTCTGTTCAGCATGATGAATGGACAGAGCGGACGGGTTAGACAGGGAGAAGGGTTTGTGGCAGAAATATACATCGCCTAAAGACCGAGTCACATCAGTGTTAAAATGTTGACTCCATAAAATTGCTCACCGATGGTGAAAATATAACGTATACTAAAAAGATTCATTGCATTCAAACCTAAATCCTACGTTTTGCATAAAAATAAAGCTAAATGAGGATTGTTTCATACAGATTGTGTGGTTTTGTGACTCGAGAAAACATGTAGCTTTATTTTTCTTCTTTCTTTCCTCCTTCCTGCAGGTCAGTGCACCTGAATAGGTTTGTGATATTCGGCCCCAGGTGTCCTCCGCTCGCTTTCCTCCGGTAATTGTGTCGTCACGAGCGCCGTTCCACACCAGCGGCCGTCCATTCTCTGCCGCACGGCCTTATGGGTAGCGGAGCCTGCTCTGCATCTGATAGGCCAGTTCCCACTCTAATCCCTCTCCAGATGGAAACGAGAGATTCTGTCTTTCATTCTTTTGTGTTTCTCTTAAGGCTGTTTTCTGTCATTCTTTTTCCTGTTTGTTTTTAAGGAAGGACGGGCTAAAATAGCACAAGAGAACTCAGTAACAATGCTATCACACTGGCTTTTCTCTTATTGTATTCCTAAAGCGCCTTCATTTTACTCATTTCAGTCTTTTTTTTTAAGCTTTGTTCTCACTTTTTTTCCTTCCTGATGTTCACAATTAGGCATCAGTAGCCCTGTAGTCATCAAGTAATCAAGTAAAAATCAGGAAATTACAGGGTGTTTTGGAAGTAGACTTTTTTTTTTAATAGTCGTAATGTTTGAGTTGAGTCTCTTCTTCATGCTGTGTCCAATTACTCCTGAATCGTTTTACATATGGAATTTGAGTAACACGTTTGTATTGATTTCTCCTATTCCTTTTTCCTGTAAAATGTACAAATCTTAAGAAGCGGTTGATAGTCAGTAGATTCTGATTATATTTTATAGTATTCAAGTGTACTATTACCATATTCAAATTTAGCCAACTGTTTGTATTAAATATGAGCCCCGGTGTACATTGAGTATCAGAACTGATTTTTTTTTTTGTGTGTGTCATAACATTTTTTACCCCTCACTTCGATCTGCCCATATTTGGAGAAGAAAAACTAAAATCGACATCTGATTTGAACAGAAAATCCTATTCCTCCATATGTCGTGTGTGGTCAATAATACTTTTGCAAAACCTGTCAAGCCTCTCAAAGTGGCTTAAGGAAGATAGATGAACCACACAACATAGACTCAGACAGCCATCCTCGTCCATCCTGCCTCCCTTTCTCCATCACTTCTCTTCCCCTCCTTTTTCCTCCATCTTTTTCCTCTTTCTTTTTATGGGCCCCATGCTGCCATATGTCCGCTGGGGAACACTGAGTGTTAAAATATTAACTGGCGGTGCCTCATTAGCTCTTAGTGCCGTCTGCAGCAGCAATAAAGGCCCTTCTGCTCTCCACAGTACCACTGAGACAACGAGACGTGTGACCCCCCTGCTGCTCCTGCGCCCTTTACCCAGCATCCTTAGCATCCTTTAACACCCCCTCCCTCCATCCATCCATAGGAGCATAAAGGCAGGACCGTGGGTGAATTGTGAGTACTGTTGTGAGTTCCACTTCACCACATGTTGAAGCATTAAGACAGAACATAATATAGAAGACACTCTAAACTACAGTGTACGGAGGAGTGTGGGATGTGTGCAAAAAGCAAGGAGCAAGCAATACAGAGATCTAAATTAAGACAGAAATGATATAGTCGACACTCATTAGCTGGTTTAATGGCAACAGCCATAGGGAGGAGTGTGAGAACAACGGATGGAAGGATGTACAGTGAAAAGGAAACGTGGAATAATGTCATAACCATCCGAGGCTAAGAGAGGTTTAAAGTGTTAAAGTGTTAATTCGTTATTATGGATATATCACGAACAATTTTTATATTGTGCAAATAATATAATGTCAAATCCATCATTGAGTCAAAACACAGAGCTTTGGGATTTCCCATTTTTACAATCCAGTCGAATCCCAGTGGATAAAAGCAAAGTCCATCCATGAATGTTTTGCCCATCGGAATATCCTGATTTCCACATTATGAAAGAAAAATGTTTTATAATTTTCAGTTTCCCAGTTGGCTTTAATTCTCTCACTGATGAAGTGGTGTTATGTCATTTAACTTCATTCTCTTTGAACATATGAACTTCCTGATCCTGTTATTCCTGCATACCGTGTAGGGGTGTGACAAAAGAGTACTATTATTATTATTATTATTATTATTATTAGATTTGAACTCTACCACTCTGCAGCTAGAAACATTGAAAAGTTCGTAACACTGGAAAGTTGATGTACTTGGGACTTTTTTTTTTAAATCCCACTCACACTGTTTTTATTTTTGTTCGTACCCGCCCATGATCATTTCTATCTAATTGAGTTGGTTCTATTTTGCAAAATATAAACAAATTAGCACAAATTTAAACCCCTGCAATACTACAGACGATTGAATGAACCTTGGGAATGCACTTCACTGCGACTCATGTTTGCGTTAACTTTAATCCTGGTCTCTCTTTTTCCTGCAAGTGTCATACCTGCCCAGTCGCTCATGGCCACGAGCTTCATATCTGACAACTGAGTTTGTAATTGCGTCTCTAGTCCCTTGTCGTAACCTCAACCAGATGCCCTGTGAACCTTTCTGGCAATCTTTCTTGAACATGCATGTATATCTGTTCGTTCCAAATAATATATTCATATTTACTTACATCCTTAATACTGTGATATACCTTTTTCATACTATTCCACCCCTAACAGCAATTGTTTTCTAGTAAAATAAGAGTTTAGATGATATATAGAATAATTCCTAACATGAATGCTAACCACAAAACTGTCTCCATGTTTTAAAAAGTGCATAAAAGAATGAATGAAGCTCAGCTCTGCAGGAGTAGCGGTGCATTTCTATGCGGTGCTTCAGTGAACACTGTGAGCTCAATAAATGCACTCAGTGGTCTTTGATAGCGGAGCACAATGATATGTGAAATATGTCGGATAATGAACCTACTAAGGATTCCAGATCGTTAACACAACGGCATTCGGTGTCCCACATGTGAAAACAGGCTAATGATCGCTCCTCTCCAGGACTCATTGATAGGGGATTAACTCAGAGCTGTCAATCAAGTCGGCCGCACCTCCCCCTTTCCTTTCACCCTGATCCTGCGCTACAAGGGCATTTAATCGACCCCGAGCACGGGATACGCCCGCCCGTGTTTTTCTTTCTCCTTATTGCTCTCTTTCTTCGCCCTCTTTTTAATCTGTTTGCTCCGCTCTGGGTCAGGGGGACAGAAGAATGGACCAGGAGAGGGTGACGAAAGGAGAAAAGAGCTGGCAGAAATGAAAGGAGGCTGGAGTTTTAACAAGTGCCTTAGGTTGCAATAATTCTTATGATGTTATGGTTTGTACTGGTACTATGGAAAAGATGTGCCATACATAAAGTGAGCTGTTAAACACACACACACACACACACACACACACTCAGTGGAAAAAAAGAGACTAGTGAGAAGCGGTATTGGTTGTTAGATGTGTGTATGATCCCCCATGAACCCCCAGAGGTCTCCTTAATACTAATCAATAAATCAATGAGGGATCTGTTTACCTTCCCTCTCTATCACATGCATACAAATCATCTCTCTCTCTCTATCTCTAATCTAGTGCTCTTACGCATAATTAGGATGTGCCTCACCTGCTAAATGTTGACTTCTTTCATTCTTTCCTCTCTCTTTATACACATACACACAGCAAAGCTCATCAATTATAATATCAGACTGAGGAAATAAGAATAAGATAAAGATTCACAGTCAGATTGGTCCATTTAATGTCACTTATATTGAGAATAAACAGTCAGCCATGTTCTATTTCAAATATTGTAACACATTTTCTCCACATTTTCTAAATTTAAATCTAGACAGCTTTCATTTTTTGTCCATCAGCAGGTCAGGGTTTATCAGTCGTGAGCCTCCATGACAGAAAACAGTTCACAGTCTTGGTTTTAAAGAGGAAATGATTGTAATAGTGCTACGTTAGTCTGTATTTTTCCAGCAGGAAGGGGCGCGAGTCTTTATTCCCACACTGACACTGAAAATGTCTGATTTGAGGAGAAGCAAGGAACCAGATGTGCTTTTAATTTCATGCTGGGAAAATAAACTCGATTAAATGGGAGATAGAGAGAACACGGGAACATATAAACATGTGTGCATATATGAAACAATAAATCTAGATTCAGACGAGCAGGAGTGTGTGAGTGTGTGTGTGTGCGCGTGTATGCGCGCGTGTGTGTGCAATATAGCACAAACTGTATTCACAAAATGCTATGAGGGCCTCTGAATGTCTTTAATATCACACAAACTCACATGGCTTCACCTAAATTCAGCACAAACTATGGAAGCCCTTGAGGGTCATTTTCATTAAAACATCATGTTATGTATTTGATGTTAATGATCTGCTGATCTGCTGCCAAAAAGAAGTAAACATCACACTACAGGTCAAGAGTATGGAAGAGTTTGGAAGCCTGATGCTTACCGTCATTTAGTTAGCATTATGGTTTTGTTTAGTTTAGCGTTGTTTTTTTTCCAAAAACATCCTATTCACGCTCTTACATGTCTAGTTTTTAATTACTTACAAATTCCCAATCTAACACACTTAGCTTAATTGGTCAAGCTGTCAGTAGCATTTGAATTTGAGAGTCATGTGTATACGGTTAAGGCTGCTATAAAACTCTATGTGCACCATATTCTTACATTATAAAAATATAACCTGTGTTTTTATAGAATAATAACGTCTTTTTCAGCTTTAAACGGAAATGCCGAATTGCAGCATAGTATCTTCTGCACCAGAGCTGCACATATAGGAGCACAGTTAAAGTTGGTGAATGAATTGAAGAACAGAGAGAAAGAAAGAGAAAGACAAAGAGAGATTATTCCAACCTCTGTCACAGTCAATATGGCCGCCGGTACAGTGGATAGAAGAGCCTCGCTCCAGGACTGGATCAAGATAAAGAAAGGGTAGATTGAGTGTGTGAGACAGAGACAAGAGACGGAGAGATGAGAGCAGGGATAGCTTTAGTAGAGCTCCGATCCACGCCAGCATGAAATAGAATTTTCTGCTGAGAATCAGACTTTCAACAAAGCTCTTCCTCCCTAATCGAATGACACAGGCTTAATACGTAGGAAACACTCAGGGCTGAATCGGGCCTCTCTTCTGTTCTGCACACCCCGGAGTCTGATACTATCTACAGCTCTGTCATGTTTTCCAAAGCAGATGCTGAAACACTGTGTGCCACGTGTGTGTGTGTGTATAGGCAACATGTGTGTGTCCTCAGAATTTCCCCTGTGGATGTGACTGTTACCACTCAGTGACCAAATAAATCAATCCAGTGTTTTTTCTGTCTTTATTTCTCTGTCCATCTCTGTTCCCCATCCCAGCCTATAAAACTACGCCGTGGTTACCCTCAGACAGGCCCTTAAAAATGACCACCGGCTGTCGCCATAGCGATGGGAGACTCCGGTTCTTCCTGTATGAGTGGTTGTAATCATCCGTCTCGCTTAGCCAGGCCGGTAAATAAGTTAACGCTAAGTAGAAAAGATGGAGAAATAAAGAAATAAATCAATATCAAGTAGATCATTTCTTCTCAAAACATGTAAAGGCAGAGCTGAGACATAAAACACGTACCTTTTCTACACATTATGCATAAAATGTTGAGGGGTGTTGAAGTGTTTTCCGGCATCCTTACAAGACTAATCAGTTTGTGTATCGTCTAGCGTTAGTCAAAAACTCAGCGGCTAGCTACATTAAATAACCAGCGTAAGTCAGCTACTCAGTTTCCTCCTTATACATTAGCTTATAAGTGTGCACTGATTCCTGTTCTTAGCTGACAGGAGTGGAACCTGACGTGGTCTTCTGCCCATCCACCTCAAGCTTCAATGTGTTGATGCTTTTCTGCTCACCATGATTGTAAAGAGTGGTTATTTGAATTTCCGTAGCCCTCCTGTCAGCTTGAACCAGTCTGGCCATTTTACTCTGACCTCTCTCATCAACAAGGCTTTTCTGCCCTCAGAGCTAATGCTCACTGGGTGTTTTTTTTTTTTGTTTTGTTTTGTTTTGTTTGTTTTTCACATCATTCCAGAGACTGTTGTGTGTGAAAATCCCAGGAGACCAGCCTTGCCCTGACATTTCTCATAACCTGTGTGCACACCAGAGCATAAGTAGTGATTTCTCACATGTTAAATAACATGACAGTCATGAAGTATATGTCATAAGATCTGTCAGAAAGCATATGCTAGTTTGTGTAAGAAAAAAGTGGCATAATCAGTCAACTATCACGAAAAAAGTTAACATAACTCTGTTACAACACGTAAACTGTCATGGCAACTTATGACATGTTTATGAATTGCTTATGTCAGCCTTATGATGGAGGACCTAAGTACAGCAAAATAACTTATGAATGTAAGGACCCATTAGACATATTCATTTCCCTGAAGTGAATGTGTGTGTGTGTGTGTGTGTGTGTAAGTCACAGCTAGCAGCACAACAGCAACACATCCCTGTTGTGTGGGGCATCTGCTGGTGTCATTCTCGTCCCATGTTGATGATGCGCTGAGAGTGACAGCTACCACTGCTGCATTAACAGCGAGATCTTTGACAGTGACTGATGATGTCATCATTGGCAGCACCTCGAGAGGCCATGCTTCACTGTAGGTTTTGTGTGGGTGCATCTGTGGATGTGTATGTCGGGGGGGGGGGGGGGAAGGTGATCAGTAGCATGTGTCCACCATGAAAAGGACAGAAGACATCAGCCGAGGCCATTGTAGCCTCCAGATGTTTTCCTGAACCACCCAGTGAGACAGAAAGAGGGGGAGAGAGTCTGTAAAGGAGTGCAGTAAAACTGCAGAATGTCCATTTGCACCTGAATAGCAACAAGACGAGGGCCTCCTGTTTATGGACGCTTGCATACACACACACACACACACACACATAAAGATAAAATACCTAGGATGTACTTTAAAGCATTAACACGGATGTGTGAGGGACAGCTTCCTAAATAGAAATGGCTCTCCTTTCACTTATCTGCTCAAAACAGATGCTAAATAGCCTAGGAGCAAAGGAGCGAGAGGGAATCATCATAGATAATGCCATGATAATTCTTGCTGCATAAACGTCTTATTCTAAAATAGACAGCAGAGATTTATTTTTCCGCCGCAGACTGCATAACTCGGCCTGTTGTGTTCCATATTGAAACGCAAGTCAACACTATCCTTCAAGGCAGTTGCGATGAAGACCACACTATCACACACTGAACAGGATCCTCAAGATAGAGCTGTGGAAAATTTGCTAATTCTATTAAGTAATTATCATTATCTGTAAGGAAATGTGATGTGGGAGGCTTTAATTTGCTCGAGGAAGCGTTTGATCCTCTCTTCACATTACTGCAGCGTTACTAACCTAATGTTCGCTGTTTAAGTGTAAACATCTGTTCGAGTCCACCGATGGGCCGACTCTAGCTCAAGCCTGAAGTGCAAGTGAGAACACATCTGTCTTTGTGAGCTCGCAAACTGTTTAATCCTGCTTTTATTATGATTCTTATGACTCTTCGACCAGTTTTAATCAGGTCACGAGAAGAAACGCGAAAAACTTCAAACAACGTTCTCAACTCAACCTTTGCGTTTGTACGTAAGCTGTTGACCAGCTGTTATAGCCCAATAATCTGCTGTACCACGATTATTTATCCGTGTTTATGATAAACCAAAATAAAATTAGTTTATGAACAAAATAGTTTTAAATACTTTTAAAAGAAAATCATCTTTTTCTGGTCCATTTATATATTAAATAAGACTGCTTCTTTTCACGTTAACTGAGACTTACTCTCCTAAATGGAAAAAAAAAAAAAAACTAAACAAACATAATATTAAAATATATGAATTGGAATCTCATGATTTAATGTAGCAGCTTTAATATCTAACTTTAAGTTTTTTTTTTAAGTTTAGCTCAACAATATCACATTGATTTCTTAAGACCATGACTGCAATACAATTAATTATGCAGGGTATTTTTTTTTACTTAATGATATGATGTCAGTTTGTGTCTGCGTTCATAATGCAATTTTTTTTTTTTTACTCTTATCCTGTCTGCATTTCCTTCCAGTTGTTTAGAATACACAGTAAGAAATAATTAATGATGAAGGTGGTCAAGGTTGGTTGTGTTCTTCCGTTGAGTGACTGCCTGAGGGGATCCTCCCTAATTAAACGCCCTGCCTGGAAGAAAAAGTGCCCTTTCAAAATGTATTAACGTTGAGGGTCATAACAATCCATGAGAAAGCAAACCTGCCTGATTTAACTAATGCGTGGCAAACTTCAACGCCGCAGGTGTTAATTCAACACTGGGGACTTTGCTAACCACAACCTGTATATTCATCTCGCTTTAAGCTAACTGAGTGTAAAGCGGTTTGTATCATGAACTGCAATATGTCACAAGGGACAAAGCGCTGAGCGACAATTTGCAACATTCAGCGTTTCTGTCTCTCCATTTAAAAGCATAGGCTTTCCATTTGTGTACCTTAGCCTCGGAGCCAATACCCCCACGTAATTTAAAAAAAACAGTGTGCGGGACCCGCTGGGCAGATGGGATCAGCAAGTCAAACACAGCGCCGAGCCCCTGGTGCCCCCTCGTTCCGTGCCTTATCCAAACAGCCATTAGCATTTCCGCAGTGGTAATGACTCGCGCTGAGAAAACAACGTTGAAAAGCTCGCAGCTCGCTTCCCACACACTGCTCGTGAAGGGAGGGCTTAATGCACACATGCCATTTACTGACACGCACACGCTATACACACCCATATTTCAGATGTTCCCATGGGCTATAGTTGCCAGGTAGTGGAGCAGGATTACAGGCCTTGTTCTAAATTGAAGGTTTATCTTCAAGAATGCACTTTGCTGAAGTTTTTATGAACGCATCAGAGACGCACTTCATGACATCACTCGTTGTGTGGTTACATCTGTCGAGATGTTTTACTGTTCTGGCTGCAGCCGCCTCAGAATTGGTACAAGACTGACACAGGAATTCATTTTCCGTCAGTATTGTTGCTATCAAAGTAATGTTACGGTTAGCTTTGGATGTTTCTGCGTTTATTATCCTTAATGCTTCGCTAACATAACTAAGCTAGATAGCTATAATGCTTAATGACATAGACAACAGGGTTGGATGAGGATCTCTTCTTTTCTGCTCTGGATGACTGCTGAATACAATGGGATTATAGAATCAATCATTTTAATTTGTCTTTGAATATAGGGCAAATCTAACCAAGCAATCTGGTACAGTTTTCGTTTTTTTTTTATAGAAAAAGTTTGCTAAATGCCTTTTCACCAGCCAAAGCTACTGTCTCCCCCAAAATATATTCAATGCTTCTGATCTGTTGGTTAATAAATTACTCTAGTAATAATGAGTAATTTCCAAAGTGTAATTCAGTGCACTTAAATATTTCCCCTCTTCCTTATTCTGCACCCTTTATCTACAAAACTATGGCAATGACTTCAGTCCTCAGCCATTCCTTAGAAACCTTGCAGGCTTTTGGGTAATTCCCCTCTGCCAAATGTGGCCTAATTTAGACGAGAAGGGCACATCAAGGGCTCACTGGGGGCCTCGACAGCACCCTCGTGTAACACAAGAACAGAAATTGAACACTCATACCTCTCAATGGTGAGAATGTGCACATTAAGGCAACTAGAGCGCAAGGGTGGGAACTGGTCCAAGGCCAAAGTGCATTTAGTCATCAAGTCTCTGGAAGAGGAAGGGGATATCACAGTTTTAACTGTAATGTACCAATTCAGTTTAATCAAAGAGAGAACAATGACAAGTAACTTCCAAGAACAGCTAATTACGCACCCATTTTCCGAGTTGTTTTGTGAGTAATTGAGCAGCTACAGTACATACCACCCCGAATCCTGAGCAGACTTAGTGTGACTGCAGTTGAATAGAATGGCAGCTGTGTCAATGTGGTTTTGCGGCTCAGTCGCAAGTCTCGTCACATCAAAGCGAAGGGTTTTCTGCTAACTCCCGCGAACCGAGGGTCACTTATGGCACATTCCGCTTGGCTTTTAAAGTTCCGCTTGGTAGTGGCTTACCATAGAAAGATAAGCCTCCATTGGGTCACGTCACTCAACACCATGGATTTTGTCATAGACTTCACCACTAGCTATCGTATCACCTCATTAAACAAAGGGTTTAAAGGGACGGTGGTCTGAGACGGAGTGTGTTATTGTACAGCTGAGGATAGCTGACAGGGATGATATGCAACAGTCGCAATGAATAGTGAGCTATAAGGAGGTTTTTTTTTTAGGCTGTCTCCGTTGTTGTTGTTAGTATGTGACTATTTTAAACTTTAAAATTATACAGTTGATTTGCTGTCGGCAGGAAGCTTACGGTGGGGCACAGGTTCACCTAAACTGGACAGCTGAACATAAATCATCGCCTCCTTCAACTGTCTTTCCGATCTTCAACTGTCCAATTTTGGTGACTTTGTCCCCTACTATAGCCTCAGATTCCTGTTCTTGGCTGATAGGAGTGGAACTTGATGTGGTCTTCTGCTGTTGCAGCCCATCCACCTGAAGGTTGGGCATGTTGTGTGTTCTGAGATGCTTTCTGCTCATCGCGATTGTAGAGTTGTTGTTTGAGTTATTGTAGCCTTCCTTTCAGACTGAAGCAGTCTGGATGTTCTCCTTTGACCTCTCTGATCGACAAGTCGTTTCCTTGTTGGACCCAGTGGATGCTTTTGTTTTTCGCACTATTCCGTGTGAATTTTAGAGAGTCATAAAATCCCAGACGTTTATCAGTTCATGGGCCAAAACACTACAGAAGTAAAACCACGACCTTTGTCAGCATGCTACCAACACTAAGAACGTCTTAAGAGGAGGAGTGAAAATGACGAGCTCAGTGGCACACTATGTCCACGAGAGAATGCAGTGCAAGCATATGTTCAGACTAATCAATTGGAACATGACCATCGGGCTAATGGCTCTTGTACATGACAACTGAGACAGGAAATGTAATATTATCCAGAGGGCTGTAGTGGACAGACTACATGAATGAATAGATAATGGTTTGTGTGTGAGCACGTGTGTGTATTTTTGTGAGTGAGCGAGTGAGGGAGTGTGTGTGGTACAGCAGTGCTGGTGAAATGGACTCACTGGGAGTCCGTCTAACAGCATCAAGCGACTCGCCACTGAGAGGACAGATGGCACCCCAACACACACACACAATCACACACATGCACACACAGTGGCAGACAGGTCCTGGGCTCCAGATGGTGACATCACAGCATGGATGTGAATTCACAGAAGTTGAGAGGAGAGATAGCGGGTGAGAGGGAAAGAAATTCGTATATTAGTCTTGCAAAACTTTCTATATGTGAGTATGTTACAGAGAAACGTGGGTTGCATAAATATTTTGTGGTGCCGTATAATGTAAGTGTGTGCATATGTGTGTGTGTGTGTGTGCAGGCACTCTATCTTCACTGAGTTCTCAGGACTGTCCTTTTGTATGACTTCCTCCAAGACACAAAGGCTGAGCTATTTTAGCTCGCGAAGACCTTCCTGAGACACACACACACACACATACTCTCCCATTATCAGGGACGTGAATGTTTTTGGTAGCTTTATATTAAAGTGATCTATGCTTGGTTCTCATGCTCAAGAACTAAAATGATTATTTTGAAGGAAAGCCAATGTTAGGCTCCAAATTCACTGTGACATGATAAGCTACAAAAATGTCCACCGTGTGCATTTGAAGATCACTGGTTCATCCACATCGTTGAATCTTTGCTGTATTCTTCTGAGTGGACTAAAGTAAATTTGCATGACCTTTTTTATTCCACTACAAAGAAGAAGATTGCCTCTGTTGGGTCAGCAGGGTGGGGAGGAAGTGAACACATTGTGTATGTGTGTGTGTGTGTGTGTGTGTGTGTGTGTGTTTGAGATGTACTGGATGGACGGTGTGTTTGTATGCTTTTTCCCACAGCCTTCTAAATGCATCACTATTGTTCTTTTCAGTGTGTGTGTCTGTGTGTGTGTTTAATCACAGTCACTGTCTTTTTCCCCCTTGTCCTCAGCTCACGTGTTGCGTGTGCGTGTGCGTGTGCGCGGGTTCTTGTTTTGTGTATTTTTGGCTATGCCTTATGTTTATAGACTTTATGGATCATCAGTCTCATCCTGGATCATCATCTTCATCTGCTCTCTCTCCATCTCTGTCTCTTTCTGGCCTGTTTCCAGTAATGAAAATAGCACGTTGACCTGAGGATGGTCAGTTAAAATGACACGGTGCTCTCTCACTTCCTGTCATTTACCCCCCCTTGCGTTTGCAGAGAGATTCCCACTGAGGGTCACAAATCAGCCATAAACAATGACCATCACGTCCAACAATGCCAGGGCGTGGGAAATGATATGTGTGTGTACGTTTGCTCGTGCAGAGACATAAGATAAGCTGTGGACTATTTATGCACACTTTATGGAGATGAGTCCCTGTGAAGCTGCGTATGTTACTAATATCTGTTATTACAGAATGGATGCAGTTGCATTCCAGTGCATTAAAAACCTTCACTACATTTCATTATGTTGGTTAGTGAGCACTCAGTAGCACTACCACGTCATCCTGTAAAATCTGACACAATTGCCTATCTATATTTAACCTAATGTGTTTAACACACTCGCTGTTTAATGGTTGTGTGTATGCACATCTGTGTTTTCGGGGGGGGGCATTCTGTGACAGCACTCCTATGTCTCTATTAATATTAGTGACACGCATTGAGCAGAAAGGCCGGATATGTCGTCAACCATACTGTAAAGTGCGTGTGTGTGTGTTTTGTTTATCTCTTTATCGGGAATGATGATGAAAGGAACATGCGACAGTTTTGAAAATTGCTTTTCATATAAAAACTTAAGCTTTCGTTGAAAAAAAAAAAAAAGAGCTCTGACCTTGTAAATGAAGTGGCTTTGGAATAAAAATAGTTGAACAGCTCTGAATTTCTAAATTGGGTTCCACTTTTATCATAGATAACAATTTATGAAGGATCAGTAACTATAGTAACCGTTACATCATTACTATACCATTATACAGTCAGGTCCATAAATATTGGGACATCGACACAATTCTAACATTTTTGGCTCTATACACCACCACAATGG
>CM075007.1:5057666-5084794 GCA_037576675.1 Pangasius sanitwongsei
CCATTGTGGTGGTGTATAGAGCCAAAAATGTTAGAATTGTGTCGATGTCCCAATATTTATGGACCTGACTGTATTTACCAGTACTGTGCAAAAGTCTTGAGCAACCTAACTTTTAATAGAATTTTGTCTTATTTTATGGCTAATTTTATGTCAGTTAAAACAAATGATTTCCAGGTATTACTTTTCCAACAAAAAGTTTAATATTACAGAAAAACTTTTGTAGTATATCAGTGAGGAAAAATAACGTATTATGTAATACACCACTTTTCAGACAATAAACCATAATGAAGTTCAGATTTTACCTGCAAGAACAGAAGTAATTGTAACAGTCTCCAGAGGATCTGTAATCTCTCTAAGATGCTTTAAAAACGTACCAGCAAATTTCCTACAAATTGTACCTGAGACTACTGATGCATTTTTAAAAGGCAAAAAGGGATGTCACACCAAATAATGACCTTGTTTATTACAAAGTCTTCGACTGTTTACTGCACTTTAGCAGATTTTTTATGTATAAATGTTTAATTTCATTACTTTTGAAGGCATCCTTACTTTACAGCATTTCTTTTTATATGCTGTAAAGTATATAAGACTTTTACACAGCACTGCATACATGTGTGGCAGCCTTTTTCCTGAACTGAAATACTTAAAATTTATCTTTTGCATGCATCTCAACCAGAAGTAAAGTTATAGCATTTTAAAGACTGCTTACCCCAAAAGTATCTTTTTATAATGTCATTTAAACATTTTAAACTTCGTTCCACCATTGTCTGTACAGAGTCTTCTGCTGTCTGCAAAGTGCTCTTCTCTGTCTTGATGATGACGTAAAGGCGCAGGAATAATGTGGACACTTGGACAGCCATTATCTGTTTACAAACTGAATTGATTAGGCTTATGTCAGTCTTCTACTGCATGTGACAATTCAAAAATCAGATCAACTCATGACCAAAGCATATTTTGCTCGCAAGGTTTTAGACATCTTGAGGCAGACTGACTGCTTTTACCATTGTATTTGTTAGACTGGCTTCTCACTCGTTGTGATCTTTGCAAGCATACAGCCAAGGCAAGGTTAGAAAGTAGCCTAAATAACATCACTTCAGTGTCGTTTTGGCAAAATATATTTGTTTTCCTAACGTAGAAGTGTCAAAGTATATTAATGGCAGCAACATCCTGTGGGTTTTCCCAGACCGCCTCACATACCGCATACACTATAACTCTAATCAGTTTTTCTTCTCACCTTTTGTTTAATATCAATACTCAAGTATATTTTGCTGAGATGGGCAGCACTTAACTTATCAAAGCATAAGAGATGTTTATTAAAGCATAAAACTCATCTAAATGCTGAAGTGAAATTAGTGCAGAGAAACACTCACGCTGTTTGGCGCCCTAATATGCGCATAAATTTGTTTGGATTATATGTAAAATGCAATTAAACTGAGTTTATGATGAATGCGCCATCCTGAATCCACAAAGGAAATTAATTCATTTTGATTGATGAAATTCTTTGCCTCTTCTTAAATGAATGTTTCTTGAGAATGTTTACACTCCTATATTATCTTTAGCTACCAGAATAAAGGACATTATCAGAGTGTGTGTGTGTGTGTGGTCGGTCATCTCACTTCGTTGCTTATCTTATCCACCTTGATTGACAGGAGCAGATGGTAGCGCTCACCTGCAATCACTGATGCAGTGTGTGTGTGTGCGCGTGTGTGAGGAAGTTGTGGGTGTTGGCCAGATGGGCTGTGTGAGGAACCTACTGAGCACCGGTGTATCATCCATTAATGATAATCATTGTGAAAATGTTTGCATATGCAGGATATGCTAATGACTCTTCGCTGAAGTGCGACAGAGACAACACTCAAGCGCCTTTTTACAGCGATCATATGTTTACATAATCATCTCTCTCCTGCTCTTGCTCACTCTTTGCAAGCCTAAGTACCCGTTTCTCTCTAATTGGCCGGATTGTGCCGTGTGAGGGAGGATGGTCTCTCAATTTAGTAAATGTCGTCAGGTTGAGTGTGTGTGTGTGTGTGTGTGTGTGTGTGTGTGTGTGGAGATAGGAGCGTTATCTTTGTGGGAATACCAGAGTGTGAAAATTCCCCAGGAATCACAGCGGAGAAGGGAAGCGAGAGTGAGAGAGGGTCAAATTAGGGTCGAGCTCAGGTCAGGATTGGAAGACACACACACCAGCTGTTGTCACTCCTCCACTTTAGCACCTCCTCACCGGGAGTTCTTAAGGTCAGACAGAGCAAAAGGTGTTTGCTGTCAGAGAAACCGAAATAACTTGAACATACCTGAATGGAGCTGTCCTTGTCCTGTGAAAAGTCACGTATCACCATTACGCTATTAGAGCGTGCTGTGTTTGTTTGTCTGTCTGTATCGCTTCTTCCGTCTGATCTATAAACAGGTCTGGAGCAATGCCTGTGATGTCTGGCTGCTATTCAAGGTGAGAGAAGATTAATGATGCAGGCTCACATGGACACAGATCTGCTGCGGTAATAATGATCACCATGGCTTTGGCTTGTATACACACACGCACGCGTGCAAACACTCAAGTCCATCTCTTTATTAGTGGACTAAAGTGTGTGCATACATTCAAATAGAGTGTATAGGCGAGGGGTTAGAGGGCAGCAGTGTGTGTGAGCGCTAAGCAGCTCAGTGTCGCTACAGAGTGTCAAAAAGTGACACCCTCTCAGTACTTCATTTACAATGCCAGTGTCACACACGCTATTCACTTTTATGGAGCCGTCACTCAAATATGACACCATCATTCACTAACAAGGCCACGGCTCATTAGGAACCCTGAAAGCGACTCTACCATGTGATCATTTTGCTGGTTTTGAATTCATGGTAGTTCAAATCTTTGTACATTCTTATAATCATGATCCAACATTAAAGAACTTGGTTTGAAAAAAAAAACAAACAAAAAAAAACTTTTGTTCTCTATACTGAATAATAAATTGCTTGATTCGGCAGCTGCACGGAAAATTTCAACAGACCTCAGAAAAAGGCACTACACGTTCCCTGCCACCCCAAATATTCAAATTAGACACGCCCACCAACCCCAAACATCTCTCCGCCCCCTTCCTATGGTACACCAGCTCTGATCCATTGATCATATTTGTATACTGGAGCATGATAGGCTTTTACATTTAATGATGCACTAACATCAGTCAATCCTACTTTGCAAAAAAGGATATTTAGCGAGTGAAGATACCTAGAATAACCGAAAAGCTATCTTTCTTATTAGGAGAGTATTATATAACAAATGAGAGACCGTTAAGCCTATTTCTAGACAGATTTACTCATTTCAGGCTTAAAATGATCTTATTCTATTAGCAGGAACAGCTTTAACAGCAAGTGAATCTCCTGTTACAGAGGTTTTTTTTTTTTTTGGTTTTATTTAAATTTAACTGAATATTCATGTCTGTATGCTAGCTCAACAGTTAGCTAACATTTTGGTTTTTTTTATTTATTAAAGAATGACACCTTCTACACTTTATCCATTTATAGTTAAGTTTAATGTTGTGGGAAAGTCTGCTAAATAAATAAATAAATAAATAAATAAATAAATTTAGTTCCTGTTATAATTTATGTTATAGCAGCTATAAACAGACCTTCCCTCACCAACTTTTTTTATTTTCTGTCTCTCTAGAATAATAAGACAAAAATTCAACTTGGCGTGTTACTGAGAAATTGCAACGCCGTTTATATCAGAAAACCTGAAGTTACAGCGTTACCTCTGACTGTAACAAAGTGCTGACACTTCGCGTGGTTTTTAAAATCTGCTTATGTGGAGCATCCGCCATACAAGTCTCTGTGTAAGTTGTTACTGTAGGAAATTAGCATTTCAACATAAACCTAGTATCCGTGTTGAATCCAGAACTACTAACAGAGCTGCTGTTATAGAAAATTAATCAACACCCTCTAATAATTCAGAGTTAGAGAATTCAACAATGCTTTGTTAATGAGATGCCAAACTATCCATTGTGTGTGACATGCCAAATATTTTCATGCATTCATTCATTCATTGTCCGTTTGTTGTCTATATTGTGTCTCTGTACACACTGTATCTCTTCCGGTTCACTAGTAACCCCAGTAAACAGGCTAACCCACTATCTAGCTGTAGTAAGCAAACTAAAATGTACATCTAGCTTAAAGAAACAGGTCATGTTTAACATCTTTAATTGATCGTAAAGCCACTGTAAAGGAAAGCAACACGCTAATTACAGCTCCTGTTACTGTTTGACAAAGCATGCAAACGTGTTCAGGCTCAAATTTCTACTCGTTCTATAACGTTGGATGTAGCATTGGAATTGACTTTCCAGAATAATCCACAAGCAGCCTCTACAGAGAAGATGTGGCCACAGCATGAACTGTTGATTCACTGATTAAGCTGTGAAAGGAGGAGCCATACCCCAGCACCATTCTTATTTATTAACTAACATGCCTGGTTTTTGTTTTCTTTTCTTTGCACTAACTTGTATGTCCCCCAAAAAGACATTTCAAATCAATTTAATAAGATTGTTCAATCGTTAACAATCCAGTGTCCTCCCGGCTCTCAGCAACCATCTCGAAATCTTACTTATTTCTGAATTTTGGCACTGAAACACATCTGAACATCTTAAAGTGATTTATCTATCACCCAGACTTAATGAGCCAAACCCCCAGGAAACAGGAACACACCGTGACAAAGCCCAAACGTCTTCTTTCTATCTCTGGATGCCAATGTGAATTCATTGGATCTGTCATTTTCTCGAATGTGATTGTGATCAAGATCTTAAAAAGAGATTTATCTCAATGTGATTAGCCGTGAATCTTTAATTACTTCTCTTCTTGGCTGTTCTGCCTCAGGCCTCAGGCCTTGGTGGAATGCTGGCCAAGGACAAGCTTATCCAAAAATGCTTTGAAAAGCTAACAATAAATAGAGCCTAGCAGAGGTCAGTTAGCATGATGGTAGAATAAATCATTCTTATCTATTTTGTGTTCTAAGCAGAACACAATTTGTCCTAAATGCTAGAATGTGGTTCTATCGGTTTTTGGTAATCATTCTTTGTTAGTGTTGATTTGTTATAGCTTCAGTGGTCCATTACCCTTTTATAACCACACTGCTGTTGATTTCTCAGATTGGTGAGAGGGTGTTGATTAATTTTCTATAACAGCAGCTCTGACAGGAGTTCCGGCTACTGGCTACTAGGTTTGTATTAATGCGCTCATTCCAATGTTATTGTTATTGTTTCTATAGTGACAACTTACATGGGGGACATGTATGGCGCACGCTCCATATAACCAGATTTAAAAACGTGTGTAGTTGTTGATATGGTGAAGTTTTCCGGAAGGAGAGGTTTATTTAACATCTCCAGTCTCCAGTGTCAGCGCTTTGCAACAGGTGAAGCTGTTCCTAGAAAGGAGGCTGGTGAGGGAACGACATAAGTGATAACAGGAACTAACTCATTTCATGGATGTTCCATAACATTGAATGTAACTATAAGCAGACAAAAAAAAACAAACAATATCACTGGATATGATGTTCATTAATAACTAAATAATTGCTAACTTTAGCAACTTGTATTAGAAGAGGAATTAAACAATTCAGGATGTGCTGTTTTGTAACAGCAGACGTAAACTCTGCTTTGTGTCAGACTGCATCA
Organism: Pangasius sanitwongsei; assembly: GCA_037576675.1. Lineage (NCBI taxonomy): Eukaryota > Metazoa > Chordata > Actinopteri > Siluriformes > Pangasiidae > Pangasius > Pangasius sanitwongsei. The sequence continues at coordinate 5,063,315 of CM075007.1, forward strand.
CACCACCCTGTCATTGATTATTTTCCAATAACAGCATGCCACATTGTTTTTTTTTATTCCTTACTTAATGCACATGGTCCATTGTGTATGTAGGTCAAGAACTGGCTACAAGCAGGACATTTGCAAATGTAGCAATAGCCTTTATTTCATCACATAATCATTTTTAAGCGTCCAAGTACATCCAAGTGTCCAAGTCATAGCTGAGTTAAAATTTATGTGGTGCAACAGAAAAGTATTTGCCCTATCAGCCAGAGATTGCGAGTTTGATTCCCGATGATGCCACAGGCATCCGACATCGGGAGTCCAACAGAGCAAAATTGGCCGTGCTCTCAGGATGGGAGACGTGGCATACGTGGCTTTCTCCCCTGTCATTCACAGAGACGCTAGCCAATCATAGGAGTCTGTGAGGTCCTGCATGCAGAAGGGGGTGGATAAATCTTTCCTCCAAGTGTGCTACACCGCTCTGTGACGCAGCCAGAGCAGAAAAGATACACTTGGCTGGCTTCTTCCTCCCGGTTTGGTCAAGACTAAATTAGAGGGAAAAAATATGTACAGTTAATTCATCCAAACAGATCATTTCCCTATTGACTAGCAGGCTATTAGCTAAATGCTAAATGTATCATTTATTCAGATGTGCCACATAAATCGATTTAAAGATATTAATTTATTAATACCTAAATTGATTATAGTTGCTTTTCTAGCTACAGTTGTTTGTGTTTGTTAAAATACATTTTCCCTAATGCCATGTGCTTTTATGTTTTCTGCAGTCATCGTCAGCACAGTTCGTGTTTCATGGTGGCCTGTCGCTTTAAAGATAAAGGAAGATTTCCACGTCCTTTTTCACCTCCAGCTCAGGCCCACGGAGGATATCGTTTAATCAAGGTGATATCAAGCACCGTCGCTCTGCGCCACTTCTAACCTCCAGACTATCAGTCCTCTATCAGAACAAGACAAACAAGTATACACCCACTGCCACACACACACACACACACTCTCTCACAGCAAATAAATATGCATTCCAGGAGCACAAAACACATCCTGCCGGCACCGTGGCCATCATTTATGTGTGATATGTTTGAGGGAAGCACGCATGGATAGGGTGATTATGTGTGATGTGCACACACGCACGAACAGATTGAACCATTTTAGGCCTTAGTGTGAGTGTGGCTTAGATGGACGAGGAGAGAAACAAAAGGCCATTTTAATGACACTGGCATCTGAAAAGGAGAGTGGAGACTGAGAGTTTAGTCTCACACTGTGCAGCAGACAGATTGGGTGATGGATACAACTTATCAATCACACCTTACAGTGTGTCGGGGCATCACTCAGGGATTTTAAAGACATCTGTATGAGCCTGTGTTGTGTGTGTGTGTGTGTGTAAAGGAGGCCTCAGGGCTCTGTCAGAAAAGTTGGAGAGGAATGTGAAAGATCCTTTAAGTGCCTCTGAACTCAAAAACATTATTTGAAATGGTGTTTGGGCCAAATTTCTAAATTCGCAGTGACTTTCTGAGTAATTGTGTATAAATCTGATTTGTTTTGCATTACGTAATAGGATCTGTAGGTTTGGGCCTATCACATCTGATGTATTAGAGAATTTCTAATTTTTAGAGAATTACATTGCATATGGAAGATTTTGACCACCGGAGCTACATCTACCAGCTAATGTTATAATGAATAAAATAGTTCTGATGGTTAGGGTGTATTTTGATAGATTTAGCTCAGAATATGTAAATACAAATCAAGAGTTAAGGTACTGACCCGTGATAAATTGTTAAAAAATTATCACAAGCATTACTATTTAATCAATTTACAGATGATCCCATTTAATATCCTCGATAATTACAGTGAGGGGAAAAAATTATTCGGACACTTTTTTTGTTATTTAATATGCTACTTAAAAATAAATCAAGTTCTAAATATAAATGCTGCAAAAAATGTTCTCATGCAAATTGCACCTGGTGTCATTATAAAAGACGTTGCCATCGGTTGGGAAGATTTCACACAATTAGTAGCAGTTTTAGTGAAAGTGACGGAGCTTTCTGAAGTTCTCAAGGACAATACTGTTCTACAACACTTTAATGAAATGCTACAGCCCTATCAGTAAAATTGATTTGATAATATGCGGACAGAAGGTTCATGGAACCATGACTAATCATCTCTGGACAGGTGAGCAACACGAGATTTCACAATCCACTCTCAGAGTAATGATAAGGAAGGTAAGAGAGAAGCCAGCAGTTACTCAAAAAGAGTTGCAGGACGACCTGAAAGCAGCAGGAACAACAGTTACACAGAGAACAATAAGCAATGCACTGCATCTCAATTATCTCTGATCCTTCACCTCATGCAAATCTCCTCTGCTAAAAAAGAAGCATAGAGATGCTCATCTAAAAGCATTTAGACAAATCAGAACTCTTTTGGAGCAATATACTCTGGTCAGATGAAACACAAATAGAACTCTTTGGCAATAATTCAGCTCGTCATGTTTGGAGAAAGAAGGGTTGTGTGTATTATCCCAAGAACACCATAACCACAGTGAAGCATGGGGGTGGGAGCATCATGATATGGCGCTGCTTCTCTGCAAATATTACAGGGACATTACAAGTCATGGAAGGAAACGTGAATGGAGTGATGTACCGGGACATATTAGAGCAGAATTTAATCTCATTGGGCAAGAAACTGAATCAGGGAAGAATATGGATGTTTCTATAAGACAACAACCGCAGACATACAGCCACAATAACTCAAGACTGGTTTCTAAAAAAGGAGGAGAAGGTGCTTGCATGGCCTAGCCAATCTCCTGACTTTATTTACAGAGGGGTTTGAAACTGAGAGTCCATCCGAGGGACCTTTGTAACTTGATGATAATTTACTTAGAGGAATGGGCCAAAATTGAATCATAATGCTGGAAAAAGTATTATTTCTTACCATAGACGTCCGAAAGCCGTAATTGCAAACAACAGCTTTGCAACAAAGAACTAATATTGGTCATTTGTGGTGTCCAAACACTTTTTTCCCTGTCACTTTTGTTTTTTAAAGATATTTGCCTATGAATACATGTTTTTTGTTCATATTTGTAAGTACAAAGGACATTGTGTGTCAATTTGAAGTGGACATATGCACTGGAAGTATAATAAACCCCTCAGTGTAATTCTAATGGTTTAAAATGAAAATGTTCAGGCTTACTTTAGCAAAGCTAGATTTCAGTTGTCCCTTCCATCTCATCAGCCACACCACTTCACTATTTGTGAGCGCATTATCCTACACCATTGTGTCCGGAGTGTCCATTGTGTCTCGCACAAAGACACACAAACACACACACACACACACACACACACACACATACAGGACATGTACACGCATATACACAGGTAATGTAGGCTTTTAAGTCTGTGTTCAATAAATCCCTGGCCCTGAAAGTGCTCTCTCACACTTTCCCACACACACACACACACACACATACTGAGAGCGCCTGCATGTCGCAAGTCTCCACGTCAGGAAACAGCCATTGTTAGGCTGTGGCGTAGTGAGAGAGAGAGAGAACGAGAGAAGAGGTATGGAGCCGTAATAGATGTGTCCCTTTTCCTGCAGCCAGTTTCTCAGGGTTCTTTTCCTGGACAAGAAATCTCACACATACAGAGCATGCTGTTTTAAAATGACAGTAAAAGCCCTCTCCTGTCTTTGTCTAGGAACGCTACAGAAAGATGAAACGAGGGAGAGATATAAGAATGGACAGAGTACATCTCTTTGTCTTCAGCCGACTGACTGTACTGGAACATGGGAATAAAAGTTTTTTAAAAATGCCCATCTCTCTTTCTCTGTCTGTATCAAAAAAATGTGGTGGAAATGTCTGTGTGGTGACAGAACAAACCAGCTAGATTACAGAAACTGTCTCTCAATCTCTCAAGTGTGTGTGTGTGTGTGTGTGAGACCATGTATATATGGAGACTGTAATATTAACAATACAATTTATATTTGCTTACTGAATTTAAAGTTAGGTGTAGGTGTAGACATAATATTGTTTAGCTGCTATAGTATATGTAAGTCAGTGGTCAGTGATAGAAATATAGAATTACGTGTGTGTGTGTGTGTGTGTGTGTGTGTGTATGGTTGCTGATATATGAGTAGAAGCCACTGTTGTCCTCAAGTTGCCTATGTGGACTCTCTGTGCCTTTGTGTGTGTGTGTGTGTGGGTGTGTGTGTATGCGCGTATGGTCTCACCAGGAGAGCTTCTCGCACTGCTGAAATAAAAGAAAGAAACCAGAGAAAAGGAGAGATGGATACACAGATAGAGAGAGAGAGAGAGAGAGAGAGAGAGAGAGTCCATTGCTCCTGAAAACCTAGGCAGCACTGGATCACCTTTCTGCTCAATTCAATGCTTCAAAAATGACCTTTAACCTTCTGCCTGTCTTGGTCAGTCGTCCATACAGTCGCTAAGCGATGAAAGGTGAGCCTGATCACTCATCAAACGCATGCACACACACACACACACACACACACACACACGCACACACACACACACACACACACACAGGCAAACTAGGCAAACTAGAATAGCGATCAGATTAACCTATTTCTATTTGGTTTTATTAGGTATATCTGGGTGTAGTGGTGTGTCTTATATTCACGCACACACACTCAGACTCAGAAACACAAGCAACAAGCTCAGTGATCAAGTCAGACCAGGACACTGCTCTGCAACACTACACAATTATCTGATTCTCCTTCCCTCCACACACGTAAAGAGTGAGCTACACAAGAAGAAGAACTTATTAAATATATCTAACTATTGCAGTGTGTCTTATTTCTACACTCACACAACGAAACCCCTTCAACCTCCAACCTCAGGAGATGCAAGACCAGTCCTCTGACCCTCCTCCTCTCAACGCACACACCCTGCCTGAGGGGGTTAAAGAAACTCCTCTCAAGAGCCCCTGCACTCTTTCTCTCTCTTCCTCTCCTCAATGGCTCTTTGTGCTGCAGCCTCTGGGCCATCAGCATGACAATACCAGCGGGCCAAAGGGTCCTGTGTGTGTAAGTGTGTGTGTGTGTGTTAAGTAGCCTTTACTATCCGAGAATCAGGGCCATGGCACCCAGACAGGGGAGGTGAAGCGGGAGAAAAGAGAAGCCCCCTTTGATCAAACGAGCAAAAGACAGCCGACTTTTCATTAACTCAACAAGCACGGGCAGCATTCATCTTTGGAAAACGTGGCCACGTAATCATTTAGAAATGGAAGTTAATAAGTAAATATGAATATCACCGAAGGGAATGTGAGCCTTTTGTGTTCTGCAGAGGAGGGAAACGCACTCACTCAGGTGTACTGTGGCAGGAAACAGGGCCTTTTTGTGCAGCTGACTCACTCTGACTCTGACTCATTTCGTCAGGGGCTCTCTGGTGAGGAAACACTGTTGTCTTGAGATCATTCGTTTGAACTCATATAAATCACATTGCTGTCAGACACACTATTGTGCTGCATGGGCTTTTGCTGGTCCAACAATAGAGATCAGACCAAGTGTGGTTGTCTATGTATGTAGAAGTGTGAAGGATTGGCGTGAACCTAACAGGTTCTCATTATGATTTTGTGTGCACACGGGTCCCGGGGCGACTTGTCTAGGGTTATTGATGTACCATAGAGACGTGATACTTCAAACAGGCAGGAGAGTGCATGGACAGACAGAAATGTTGTTCCAGGCTTTACTTTGTCACAAGCTATGACTTATAATCATAAAGTATTGAGTATTGGTAGCACATTAGTTTGGTTCTTTTTTTTTTTTTTTTTTTTGCTAATGGCCAGAAGGCAGTGGTGCTGTAAAGATGAGTAATGCTCAGAGTATACAGCTATATGAAGCAACCCTAAAACTAGTTACGATGGGGTGTGGGGCCCAAAATTTATACTGGCACCCCTGGTGGGCCGTTGAGTAAAACACTTGACTGGCAACTAAGGATGCTTTGATCATTAACTGATATACACTTACCATCCACTTTATTAGGAACACCTGTACACCTGCACATTCATGCAGTTATCTAGTCAGCCAATCTCGTGGCAGCAGTGCAATGCAAAACATCATGTAGAGACAGGTCAAGAGCTTCAGTTAATGTTCACATCAAACATCAGAATGAAGAAAAAGTGTGATCTCTGTGACTTTAACTGTTGCATGGACGATGGTACCAAAAGGGCTGGTTTGGAGTATTTCAGAAACTGCTTATGTCCTGGGATTTTCACACACAACCGTCTCTAGAGTTTTACACAGAATGGTGCAAAAAACAAAAAACACTGAGTAAGTGACAGTTCTGTGGATGGAAATGCCTTGAAGATAAGAGAGGTCAGAGGAAAATGAAAAGATTGGTTTGAGCTGGCAGGAAGGATGTAGTAATTCATATAATCACTCTTTACAATCGTGGTGAGCAGAAAAGCATCTCAGCATACACAACACATCAAACCTTGAGGTGGATGTGCTTCAGCAGCAGAAGACCACATCAGTTTCCACTCCTGTCAGCCAAGAACAAGAATCTGAAGCTATCATGGGCACAGACTCACCCAAACTGGACATTTGAAGATTAGGAAAAAAGTATTACCTGGTCTTTTCCCAGTCTTCAACTGTCCAGTCACAGAGATCACACTTTTTCTTCATTCTAATGTTTGATGTGAACATTAACTGAAGTTCTTGACCTGTATCTTCATGAATGTTTTGCATTGTGCTGCTGCCACATGATTGGCTGATTAGGTAACTGAATGAAGGTGCAGGTGTACAAGTGTTCCTAATAAACTGGATGGTGAGTGTACATCCAGATCACCATCATTTTGTGTCTTCTTTTCATTAGCATGACAGCGTACACTAGGCTTGCATCATGTGGTATTGGATGTATGTATGTATGTGGTTATGTGGTGTGCTAAATGTGAATAGGTTTTTTTTTTTTTTTTTCTAGGAAAACTGTGATTATATATTTTTTTAAATGGATATCATGATTAATCTTTGACTTTATGGGGACATTTGGCTGGCAAGGCCTTGTTTTCTTGACTTCTGGCTCATTCAGAGATTAGTCATGCAAAATGTTCTGGGAAAATCTCAAATAGAAATAGAGCACTGGTACTCTCCTAATCCCTAAAAAGGGAATTCTGGACTATTAAACAACTAATGGTTTAACATTAAATTAAAAAACAGAAACATGCTGCTTTAGGTGGTATTGCGTTGTAATATATAGTGTTATATATATATATATATATATATATATATATATATATATATATATATATATATATATATAGCTTTTTGCTTGGGTGATTTTAAACAAAATGCCTCTATTTCACCAGGATGTGTCAATGCTCTGCAAGTATCTGTGAGGGTTTTGCATTATTTATCAAAGACGTTTCGCAACGGGCCTCTCCTGCGCTGTCACACAATAACAAAGAAAAACAAGACATCTCTTTCTAGGTGCAGACCTCATGAATAATGAAGATGTCAAAACAGTGGCTGGGGAAAGTTTTCTCTACATGGGGGATAGGTTTAGTCTGTAATAACACAATAGTGCACACTGTTAGGCTGTATAGAAGACTGCCTACAGCTGGGAGAGGGACCCGTACATCCTAATTGCTTTTGTCCACATGATGCTCAGAAATGTGCATTTTTAAGAGTTAATGGTAAATGAAGGTGAATTTTGTGCCATTAATCATTAGTTACAGATAATGTGACTGTGACTGTTTACACTTAAAGTGTAACCTTACAAATACAACATTACGTTATTCTCCTTTAATAACCTTACGTTACAGTTTGGAGGCTTTACACATTTGGATGAGGTGCAGGCTGGAGTGTATTATCTTGCAAACAGCAAACAGTGATGCTGCTCACGTTAGCTAGCTGCTAGCTAGCAATGGTTGGTTTCACAGAGTGTATTTCTATGCCTAGTAATTATATAGTCCTTATCTAATTTAATTCATTCGGATTGTGAGATTAAATACGTTATCGAGACACCTGCATTTTAGCCCAGTTATCTGGGTATTCGAGACGGAAATAATTTCCAGTAAAGTGACTCGATTGCGGGCTCAGTAGTAGACTTCGAGTGCTTCCACCAAATAGAAAATGCATGTAACTGGTGTCACTACCTCGCCTGAAAAATGGAATTAAACTTCACTACTTGTAGCAGCACATTTAAATAAATCCAATTATTGACTGATTCAGGTAAAGCCAATTTTTTTTTTTTGCATTATCAGATTACTTAAGTGCATGTAAACACAATGATCAGACTACTAGAATAAATTGTACCAGCAAATGCACCCAGAGTTGCTAGCAAAATATTTAGGCTAACCATACCTGTAGTGCATGGACTGATTCTGTAGATATCTTCTGCAGGATAGAATTATATCCGAGGGACCGCTACTCAAGATCCTGCTGTTTTGAAGCCCCATGGAAGTTCACTGGACCAACATCTGTATTGATGTGTGAAAATCTTTTACAGTCTAAAGAAAGCTTCAGACTAAACATCTATTCAGTCAGATAAAAAAAAAATGTCATGTAGCGAGCAGTAATGTGAGCAGTTCACTTCAGTGCATTTGAGCGAGTTCCACGCAGAGTTGCACAAAATGTTCAAATCATTATTCCCTCATAAGTATATTTAGATGCTCAGCTCAAAGTGTTCAGCTCTGTGCTTGGATTGAAATCTTACTTACTCTTACTCACTGTAAAAAGTGTCTGACATATGAATAAACAGAAATTTAGATGTAAATATAACAGGCTACATGACCAGACTTATGGAAAAGTTTATAGTTGAGTTTACACTCACTCTGGAACAAGTGGATCTTTATGGAAGAAAACTTCGGCTAGGCATGCACCATAGGATTCATAGACTTTGTGAACTAAGTTTCTGCACTGGTGCTTCTGCAAAAATGTTTCGCATTTGTAACGCAGGCAACTGACTCTGGTTTTCCTGCGCTTTGGAAGAATCGCTTCCCTTAAAGATAAGCTTATCACATTTCTATTTCTGAAATATTGCATATCTCGGTTTATTTTTTGACCAGACCATTTAGAGGCTAGACTGTGGCGAAAATGGCTCTGGAACGACACAATGACTTTAATGTAGCGATTACTGTCTTACGCAATGTTCAAAGCATTGAAAGGAGGCTTTTCTGAGTTGCCTTGCTGAGTGAATATGCAAAAAACATGACTATTTTTGAACCACAAGCAAAAGCAATTCAGCTTTAAGAATGCCAGTTATGTGTTTAAAATGGCACAGGGTGGTGCACCAGTTCTTTCTTTTTTTGGTTATTTTTGTCTGGCACTATGTGCACATGTCTGAGAGAAATGTTTCCCTAAATAAGGATTGAGCCAATTCTGATTATGCCTACCGATTTCATTTTATTATGGTGATGCTAATATTTTTCTGACAGCAATAGATCTTAATTGATATTAATGATAGGCTTTCATAGTCCTAGAAACACTTGCACGAGCTGATGGTGATGTTCATTTTGAACTTTTCTTACATGATTTGTGAAGGTACAACTGGAGGAGCTTAGAGGTAGGAGGATGCTTCTAAAGTAAATCTCTTAAAATATTCCCTTAAGATTCCTTTTTTATTGCACAGAGGTTGAAGAGGCCTAAACACACTTCACACATAAACTCCCAGAGCCCACTCAGACATATATTCCTCACAACTAAATAAACTAGTTGACTAATACATTCACTAGTCACTGCTGTGGGGAGCTGTCGACTAGTTGGAGTGGTTGACTAACTAAATGTAATTATTTAGTCTGGAAGTATTTCAGAGATGAAGCTAATTCTACAGTCAACTGTGCACTGTGTACAACTACTAAAGTTTTCTTTTAATGGAACATCACATTATCACTTTCATATGACTTTTGTGCTTAAGTGTAGACGTGTGTGTGGACTATTTTTTTTTTTTTAATCCCAATCCCATCCACTCCTGAAGGAATTCTGACCAATCCCACCCTCTCCTGAAGGAATTCTTACCAATCCCACCCTCTCCTGAAGGAATTCTGACCAATGCCACCCGCTCCTGAAGGAATTATGATCAATCCCACCCACTCCTGAAGGAATTATGATCAATCCCACCCGCTCCTGAAGGAATTCTGACCAATCCCACCCGCTCCTGAACGAATACTGACCAATCCCACCCTCTCCTGAACGAATACTGACCAATCCCACCTGCTCCTGAAGGAATTCTGACCAATCCCACCTGTTCCTGAAGGAATTCTGATCAATCCCACCCGCTCCTGAAGGAATTCTGAATTCTGCATTGCTTAGCACTGGCATCCCGTATGCGCCATGTAAATATGGCTTTTCTTTGTTTCACAAGCTTCATATCTGACTGCACTCTCCTGGCCACATGTCATGGTAACATGACACACAGCTTTATTATCCAATATAAAAGCACTGAAACTGGAAATGTAATTTGCACAAAAATAACATCCTGAATCAGGTTTAGCTTTAGCTATGGGAAAAGCGGACTAGTAAAACACAACACTGCCGACCCAAAATTGATTATTATCTTATAAAAGCACATCCTGATGGATTTTAAGATTATATTATATTAGATATCAAAGAAATAACATAATGCAGTTTCATTTAACGCTGTGCCAGTTGTAGATGCACTGCTGGTCCAAATTCTACTGATTAAAACTCCACCATTTTGTTTGCTAGGTAGATTTACAGTACATAAAATAAAATCCACTAAAGTAGTTCTCAACAACACTGTAGTATATGGGACATTATAATCAACACTGATTAAGACGGATCTTATTCAGAGGAGTAAAACTTTGTGAAGTAGTTAATATCCCCATTTCCAATAAGTTCATTCAACATTCCACTATTTTCAGTAATTTATGGTTGAACCAATAATTAAAATTTGTTGTAGGCCTGCAATATCATGCTACTTTTTTGCAGTTAATTATCCATTCATTTAGATTAAAAACGGGGGATTTTTAAATCAGGTTTTCTGCATCTTTGTATATTCTTTGTGAATTAATTTAGATTTTAAGCCAGGCCTAAATAAACTCGGCTAATTTTGCACTTAGCTAGCTGGTTGAAGAGTGCAAATGTTCAAGACCACCCCTCCCCCTTCTGTCGCCATGGCAATACGAAAAGAGCCGACAGAACCCGAGCCGCAAGGTGTTCTGGGAAACTCGCACACACACAGCACGGTCGCCATATTTGCTTGAATTTACTAACTTGCACTAGAGGGAAAAATATCAACATTGCGCTGTTTTATTTGTGAATATCAGGCGTGTTTTTGCTGTTCGTTGCGGAAAGCGTGAGGCTGCAGCTTCTCCGTGTCTGTAGCTGCAGTTTCTCGGCGGTTTAATTGGCAGCGGTAGTTTAGCCAGAGCAGAAATGGGGCGCTCGAGGAGCCGCAGCTCGTCCCGGTCAAAGCACTCGAAAAGCGGCAGCAAGCACAGCAAAAAGCGCGGCAGCCGCTCCAGGTCCCGATCCAGAGACTGCGAGAGGAGCAAGAAACGCTCCCGGTCCCGGGAGGCCAAGAGGAACCGACGGCGGGAGTCGCGCTCCAGGTCCAGGTCGAACAGGGAGCGGGCCAGGGGAACGTCTCCGGTGGACAGAGTGGACATGTTCGGCCGCACGCTGAGCAAACGCACCGCCGCCGAGGAGAAGCAGAGGAAGGAGGAGGAGGAGAAGAAAGCTGAGATGGAGAGACAGAGGAAGATGTAAGTCACCCTGTGTGTGTGTGTGTGTGGTAGGGGGGGGGCATGTGGTAACCTCTTAACTGTTAGCTTATATTGTTTCAGTCGCCTGGACAACAATAGTGGTGCTTTTGTGGCACTCTGACATGCTAACGCTAACTGTGGTTATGCGTTATTTTCATTTCCCCACCCGTATTAGGTACATCTTCCTGTCTGCACGTGATTGGGCTGATTGCACTCATAAGCAGCTCGCTGATTGGACAGGAGATGTGTCAGTAACACACGGGGCGGGGCTTATAGGGAACATTGATGGTGACAGCTCTCAGCATGAGCCAGTTCTTTAGTGCAGGGTTTCTCAAACTTTTTAAGTCTAAAATGTATTCCACACACCCCCTTAAAATATATTTATCAACACAATGCAATAGTTGTTTTTGTTTTTTTTAATTCTTGAGCTCTCCACCAGCTTACTTGTGGTTTGGATTACAACCACTCAGTGCGAATACTAATAACAAAATGAAAATAACCATATAAACTAAACAATAATTATAATAAGTTCGATAATGATGCGTTATGATTTGTATCACTGTAATAAAATCAAATCACGGACCCCTGCAGGGCCCTGGACCCCACTGTGAGACCTTTGGGCCCCACTGTGAGAAGCAGATTACTATCAACTGTGGCTGCTATTAACGACTGCAGAGCTTTGTTTTGAAAATGTTTTGAAAATGTATGAGAAACCTGATTACCACTGGAGTTATGTCAAAGATCGCAAAAAAAATTAAGTCTCCAACACTCCAGCCCCCTTGCTTCCCCTTAAAAATGTAATACAACTCTAATATAATACGAGAGAAGGCAATCAGTTTAAACACCCTGTGCATGTTTGCTAAATTGCCCCACAGATGTCACACGTGATAATCTAATTAGCTGCTGGTGCCAATTAACACACATTTTGAACCGTTCCCTGAACACGTTTAGGTCTCTTCTTTGTATTTGTGCACGGCTAATGTGTCCTGAAGAGGGCCGTGATCGCCAGCGGCCAAGAAACAAAGATGGAGAATCCAATAAAGGACAGGATGCGAGAGATGGAGTTAAAGTGTAAAGCCTGGCGCATTAAGGCTCTAGGATTGGCCTCAGGGTCGGCCATCTGAACCTTAAAAGCACTCTGTCCGTTTTTGGTCTGGAGTGACACTGACCCTGGGGCATGGCTCGGGTGACCTGTGTTCAGTATATGTCAATAAAACTAAGAAAAAGGACACTGGAGACGGTCTGCAGACTTGTATTCCCCTGGGTGGTGTTCAGAAATCGGATTTTGCCAGTTTTTTTTTTATCCTTGAGTGTGTCAAAGTGCTTCTTAGGCAATATGACAGGGAAATTTATGAGCAAAAGACAGCTGGCAGCAGCACTTGGCCACTTCGCTTAGGATTCCATGTGGAAATAGCTGCTGGTTAAATAAAAAAAAAAAAGAACACCTCATGTATATGCAGTCTAATGTTTTAGTTCGTCATGTATTTTGTTTTAACAGTTTCAAGAAACAGTTGTAAGGGTTTTTTTTCTGTCTTTCTTGCAGCCGTCAGCAGGAGATCGAGGAGCGTCTGATTGAGGAGGAGACGGCGCGGAGAGTGGAGGAGCTGGTGGCGCGGCGCGTGGAAGAGGAACTGGAGAAGCGGCGCGACGAGATCGAGCGCGAGGTGCTGCGGCGTGTCGAGGAGGCTAAACGCATCATGGAAGCACAGCTTCTTCAGGAGCTTGAGAGACAGAGGCAGGCCGAGTTGAGCGCACAGAAAGCCCGTGAGGTAACGCTCGGTCGTTTGGAACGGCCATGTCACCCGCCGCCGTGGCACAACCCGGCATGCACCAACTCAAGAGAGGGCAGAGGGAGAACATGAGAATAGAGGCATAGTTTAATACGACTCGAGCTTCACACTACATGAGCTGTACAGCTAGCTGCTGGGAGCAAGAGGTCTAGAATTTGCATGCGTTTAAACCAGATGTACAGGGCGTACATGGTGTTGGCTTAGTGTCAGGAAGTTGGGGATGTTAAGGGCGCTTAGTTTCGTTTCTTTAGACAGTCGGTTGAGCTTACTGAGACAGATTGCTATAGAAGCAGGGTAGGACATGCTGGGTGTGCTTGAGGATGTGCAGTGCAAAGGTTGTGTCACGGCTGCGAGATATTAATCATTTCTTTTTATTTGTCCCTCTTTCCCACCTTCCTAGCCTCTTCTCTCAATGTCTTTGCTCTCTTTCTTTTGTCAATGTACTACTCTTGTCTTCAATAAAAAAAAAAAAAAAAAGAACATTGATATTTTGATTAGGCTTTGTCTTTGTTCTTGAATATGCTTTCATATTTTTACTGACACATCATTATTTATTATTTTGAAACGATCCGTTTATTTTTAAACTCATAAAACTATAGCCGTACGTTTTAAATAAATGAATGCATTTCGGCGTCTGGACCTTCCTAACAAAAGAGGGGAAAATTGTCTTTTTTTTTTTTTTCCCGATGAGTCTTTAAAGTTGACACTAATTCTCCTTCCAGTCCCAGCCACTGAAACACCTCAGGGTCCCATGGGTCAGCACTAACAGGGTTAGATATGTGCCCCTCTGCTGCCCAGTCCCATTTAGACCGGTTAGACACAGGTCTCGAACACACCAACGTGCTCTACTTACCACATGATCTTTTATTTTTATTTTTTTTCTGCCAGCATTGCACTATTTTTTTTTTTTAGTGTAGGAGTCAATCCGATAGCAAATCCGACAGTTTTTAGCTTCCAACTTAATCCCCATTGGAGAGTGTATACATTCTCATGTTTTCCTGTCTTTCTTTATATATATAGTCTTTGTTTTGTTTTTTTTTTGTTTTTTTTTTTAATTCAGTATTTTACTGTCTTCTAACTACATAATTTTTTTCTTTTCTTTACCACTTACTTTATTCATTGTTAAAAGTGCAGTATTGTAAATGTACTTCTGTGTCCTCACGACTTGCTTTTCCTCAGGAAGCTGGTTTTCGTGTACACACACACACACACGCACACACACGCACACACGCACACACACGTGCACCTACAAGCCATGTAGTAGTACACTCACTCATTATATACACACAGATATCTCATGTAACGAATGATCCCATTTTTGTGTTCCTGCAGTTGTTAACACCCTTTTAACAGTAAAAGCCTGACGTCCCGCGATTGTTCATGTCCACACATGGTAATGTGTTTTACTTACATTCTTCACTCTCCTGTCCAACACGCCATCACTTTGACTCTACTGCAATGTGATATACTGCATGTGGTGTTGCTGTGTAAGAGCACTAGCTCGTGCTAGCGGCTCAGAGCAGAGATTTTAAAGGGGAAGCGCAGCGCTGTCCAGGACGGGACACACGCGGGACCAGGCAGTAAATACTCACCCGCTTTAATCAGCAGTTGTGTAGGTACAGTGCACAGTCAAAGGAAAAAAGCGTAGGTATACAAGCATTGGTGAGCTACTACTATTCAATCTCTCCTTTGTCTTATTTACTCAGTCTTTTTTTTTTTTTTTTTTTTTTTTTTTTTTTTTTCTCCTTTCAAAATGTCTTGCTTATGGATGCTGATAGTTTAGAAAATTAAAGAAAAAAAAAAAAAAAACAGTCCTGATTGATTTTTCTCATCTTCAAACAAGACTCTTCATTAGTCGATGTTTGTTCTGTATGTATGTTCATGAATGTGCCTATGAATGTTTGAGTAAGACACTGTGGGATCTTAAATGTGTGATTGAAGTCAGTCCCGGGAGGGTTTTGATGTGTGGCGCAAAGGGAGAGATACGTGGGGTTAATTCTATGCGTTTTTCCTTAAGATTGTACCGTTTGCAAATGTGACGAGTGTGAGAGAGAGCGAGAGCGCGGATGAAAGAGCTTTTGTGCTGTGAGCGTATCTGGCTGGTACTGTGTATGGATCGAGTGGAGCGTGTGTAGGAGTGTTTGCACGTGAGGCTGGATGGATGGAGGTTGCTTTCAGGGGATTGTTTTGCTCGGCCTAACATGTCACCGTGTCACCCCTGTAGGAGGAAGAAAAATCCAAACGGGAGGAACTGGAAAAAATTTTGGAAGAGAACAACAGAAAGATCGCTGAAGCTCAGGCTAAGCTGGTATGTTTTTTTTTTTAACAAAAAAAACTAACAGGAGAACGAATAAAGTTCCAATTATAAATGCACAACATCTCATATGCCCTGTTAAATCATATAAATAAAACTTTGTTCAAACAAAATTTATCTATTATTATTATTATTATTATTATTAAATTGAATGTGCGTAAAACATGAAAGAGGCTTGGTGAGGTTGATGAAAGCACCAACATTCCTGCTTCTTTATTTCATACGGTCTTTATTTTTGAAAGTGCTACAGCTCTAAACCAAAGCACTAAGAATGTAAAGTTTCTGAACTTGCCAGCTGTCTGCGCAGCTGGAACACGGTATGGCACTGTTACTGTGGCATATTAAAGGTTTCGTAAGCTGGAGAAGCCCAAAAAACTGTTATAGAAGTAATTAAAATGTATTTAACTAGCTAAAGCAGGCTATATTGTAGCTAAAGCTGCTCGTACATAATAAAATGTTAGCATCCAGCGAGTAATAAAGACACAGGTTGAGGGGGAAAAATGCATCTTGTGTTCAAGACATTTTGTGTCGTATCGCAGTGTTTTTTTATTTGTTTGTTTATTTATTTATTTAAGATTCGTTAGTCGTGTACAGTATATGTAGAGTTGTTTGACTAGACGACCGTTAAACCGAACATCACCGTGCTTAAGTTTATTTCAACATCGCGGTAGATGATTTGAAGTGAATACTCGTCTGCTGAAGAACACTGACTGTAAATCTAGGGAAATAAATGTACTAACCCTAAACTTTGCATCAGTTTGTTTATAGCTCGTACAGTCCACAAGCCGGACAGCAGTGAGACCTCCACACGCTTTTTTTTTTTTTTTTAAATAATCATTTTTAGCTATACATTTCACGTAGAACTTGGTCCACAACAACATTAATCAAGTTGGCACTTTTCGCAAACAAAACTGTACTTTTTTTTCGTCTGCAGGACAGCGACCGAGCACAGAAATATGCACGTTGCGCTCTGCTGTGCTTTTTTCAACACCTCTTACGTTCCTTTACAGAACAGATAAGACGTATGATTAAACAGCCAGCCTGCAGAATGCACTTCAAGATACCGCAAGAGCACATAGGCTCAGTCAGTGCTAAATGACTCGTATGACTTAATATACAAGTTATTTTTTCTTTTTGATACAAGATGGTTCTCACAAAAAGATTTTTAATCATTTTTGTTTTTTAATAAACCATCACACCTTTTGTGCTTTGTCACAACCAAGGTCCTGCATAAAAGCTGTTTTGCTCCCAGACAGTGTGACTGAGTAAACCGTAAGCTAAGAGTTATTATGCCATTACTTGTTTGTCTTTTTTTTTTTTTTTTTTTTTTTTTTAAAAGGCCTGCTTGTTAAAAGTTCATGAAAATACTCAGCACATGAAAATCCTAATTAATATATTTTTTTTGTGCGCCAGACAGCCATTTAAACGAGACAAGCAAGTCGATGTCCACGTTAATGTGGCCGCTTGTGGTTGCGTAACCAAGGCAGTGGTCTTTTGTAAGTGCCGAAGCAGACCTAATGTTTAATTGGCTTCTGGCGTGCGTACATAGATGATGGTTATCAACACGTTACGCCATTGTTTGAGCGGGTGTGAGTTTTTTTTTTTTTTTTTTTTTCCCCCCCCCTCCCATCTACTTACTTTAGCTTGTGTTTCTCTGATAACAGGCACAAATCCAATTTCGTAGCGAGCATGGCATGGTTCATGTCCGGCGAAGCTTAAATTCTCACAGTCAGTCCTCACCTGACCTTTGGTCAGTACACGTCTGTGTTTTTTTTCCCACCATAGCATCATTTTGTTGTTCATTTCCAAAATATAGGAATTGCACCAAGTGACATCATGAATTAGGGATGTGCGGTCAGTTTATCCATGGTGGAGGTGGGTGTAAGCAGTGAAGGATCTGAGCGTGTTCTCTAGGAGGAGTGTGTGAGTTTAAGTCCCAGGGCTGTCAGAGTAGCGCTGCTGGGCTCTTGACTTCTCAGCCTTGTGCTTGGAACGTGTCCCCTCTCAGTTTAGCTAAAAACCATCTGCCATGTAAATGTTAGACATGTTTTGTCATTCTATTTCCACTTTACAAGTGTGTTTATCCCTGTGTGTGTGTGTGTGTGTGTGTGTGTTTACTAGGCTGAGGATCAGCTGCGCATAGTGGAGGAGCAGCGAAAGATCCATGAGGAGCGAATGAAGCTGGAGCAGGAGAGGCAGAGACAGCAGAAGGAAGAGCAGAAGATCATCCTGGGGAAGGGCAAGTCCCGACCTCGCCTCTCCTTCACGCTCAAAGCCACAGACTGATCGCCTACTCCAGCCCTCCCTTCTGTCCCTCATGTCTCTCTCTCTCTCTCTCTCTCTCTCTCTCTCTCTTTCTTTCTCTCTCACTCTCTCTTTCTGGAAGATAACTTCATGTTGAAGCAAATCTCTAGACATTTTCAAAGAGAGGTTACTCCTGCCCTCCGTGTCTCTCCTCTGGGTTCGAACAAACTTCACAAACCCCCCAGCGTGGGGAAACGTTTCACAGATTCTCCCTGACTCAAAGCTGGACTTCGCTGCCACCTCCACAGACTCTCACTTTTAGTGGCTTTTATGTTTTGCCAGTGCTGTGTATAGGATGCTTCCTTTTTTTTTTCTTTTTCCCCCCCAAGTATGGGGAAATCCATTTTGTTTTTACTGGATTGCAAAAGCAATGAAAGGTGTGTGAGTGTGTGAGTGTGTGAGTGTGTGAGTGTGTGAGTGGGGTCCCTTGATTTTGAAGATTCAAGCACAGTTTCTTGTCCACAGCTTGAAGCTATCCATTTGTGTAAAAGGGGGTAAAAATGCATCGGGATGAAAACGGTGTGAGGGTAAATTGAACTGTAACATGGCAAGTGTGTAGATAGTATGCGGACAGTTGTTTTTTTTTTTTTGTTTTTTTTTGTGGACAACGTAAACCATGGCGAGACTCTGAATGACCTGTCCTCCACTGTGCCCTGCAAGTCATGTCAATTGCAGTATGTTCTGTTTGATTTGCTAATGTGCGAATCTGGCAGAACAGTGGAGGAGATGTGCGCTGATTCGGATTCGGTTTAGACAGTTCATGTGTGGGTTATGCAAATGTCTACTGTTCCTACAAGGAAATCAGGAGATGCAGGTAAGATTGGTTAGGGTGTGGGTGTATGTTTATGTTTGTGTGTGTGTGTGTGTGTGCATGTGTGCGTGTGTTTGTCTGTATGTTAGAAGCTAGCTTATCATATTGTGGACAATTTTCCCCGTCTTGTAAATTGGAGCTGAGTCATTCATTAATAAATCCTGCAAATAGGCCGCCTTGTCAGATTGACCTGTCGTCTTCTCTTTCTGTTTGGACATTTACTTCAATTTTTTTCTTTTTTGTTTGTTTTTTGTTTTATTGAAAGAATTCATTGATTAAGCGATTTTTAAGGTAGAATAATTGTTTGTAATGTTTGCTAAGGTCCTCCTCACATTCCACCAGTAATCAATAAAATATCTGCTCCGAGGGCTCGAAGGCATTTCTACAATGCACAATAAGTGTCATGATGTCTGCAATACATTATTATAATAAGGTTGTTAAACAACCAGTAGGCAAGCATTTTTATATTTAACAATTTTTTCTTTTTTTTTTTTTTTAAATTAATAAATTACTTTAAACTGAAAAGGATTAAAAAAGACAAATTTCAATAATATATATATATATATATATATATATATATATATAGGTTCAGTACAAAATTAACATCAAATCATCTGCTTCCAGTGTTTGTAAATGCTGTTTAAAAAATCATTTATCACGATATTGATATTATATAGTTTTATCACCCAGTGAGGTAACGCTCCACCACCACCCCCCCCCCCACCCCCCCCACCCCCCATTGATGTAGTACATCGTCTGGATTTTAGTACTGAGTTTCCTGTTGTCGAGACAAAAAGTATGAAATGGCTACACGTGAGACACGGCTACTGCTGGCCGATGTATTTTGAGGTGGATTTTGGTGGATTTTGAGGTTGAAAACAGCCAAAATCACTGACTTCACAGTTCACCCAAAGGCTAGCAATCTTACTGGTATGTGTATTCAGTGTTAACATCCTGCACAGCTTGTGTATTGATTGAGATTTACACTTGGAATACACACTCGGCCATTTCAGTGTTAAATTGCTGCCCTCATTGAAGAGTGAATATCACACACACACACACACACACACATTCAGACTCTTTGAAGGACCTGCCTGGGCTTGAAGTTGTTGGTGTTATCTCTGGTCTCACAGATGATAATTAATTACGGCCGCGTTAACAGTGACACGCTGAAGAGCTGCTCCATCTCCTCGCGCACAGTGACGGATGGAGACACGCACAGGTCTCTTAAAAACGTGTTCGGTCAAGCCGTGAATAATGAACGTGTTAATCCACGCACACTGGTACGAGCCGCTCCCCGTTCATCCCCTTTAAACAAGCACACCGTGTCCACCTGTATATATGTTAAATGACGCATGGCGCTTTGGGGTGTAAAGGGGTTTTTAGAGGGGGGCAGCCTGCAGCCTGGCCCCATTCCCCATCCAGCTCTCAGATTCAATCAGGGTCATCTCATGAGCTACAGCTCAAACCGCCAATGTGTGGTTTTTTTGGGGTTTTTTTTTGCTGCAGTATAGAACAGACTTAAAAAAAAGTTGTGTAGGCCATTTTTATTTACACTCTTTGCTTTTCTTTTATTTTGAGCTCCTGAGAGTAGGGTTTGGAGGCATTGCTATCAATATGGAAACTATTTAATATGTTAATACGCCTTGTAGGGCATAATCTGTATCTTTCATTCATTTAGGTTGAAAATCGGGCTTCGTATCTTTTGTTATTGATGGGAAATGTCTTGCTGTAAAGTATGTCTGAAGATTGATATGGGATGTGTCTCAATCCGCTAGTGTACTAAAGGCTTAGTCTGGAGGGTATGCAAAAATGATAGAGAAGCCCGGAGTCAGTTATAACAAGTTTTAAGCTACACAAAGTCAAAAAATAATAATAATAATAATAATTCAGTGTTACTTAGGATAGTTAACAATTCTAGCTTTTTTTTTTTTTAAGTGGTTTTAGTTAAGTTAAAGTACATTTTGCCACCAAATCTGTAAATATATGAAAATATAGGCTATAAAACTTTAAGTCTTTAGTCATCTGTTAAATGTGAGTAAACTGTGGCTTTGAGCTCTTCTGCAATTTTAGATCGTCTGTTAGTGAAGTCCACTGGTGAATTCGCCAACTGTCGTTATCAGTTCTTAGGAAACATCAGAAAATACAGCCTTCATTTAGGCCTGCATCAACAGCAGCTTCATTTAGGCCTGCGTCTGAGCTGGCTGAGCCGTACACGGCCAAAAAAACCGACTTTAGTTACTGTAATAGAACACACTGTTGTTAACATTATAGAAATTATTACAGTAATCATTTCTGGAATAAAACCATACAGTAACTAGTAATACAACTGTAATAAATTTACAGTAATAAAATACTAGTTACTGTAATACAACTAATAAATTTACAGTAATAAAATACTAGTTACTGTAATACAACTGTAATAAGTTATAAAGTACTAGTTACTGTAATACAACTGTAATAAATTTACAGTAATATAATACTAGTTACTGTAATACAACTGTAATAAGTTATAAAGTACTAGTTACTGTAATACAACTGTAATAAATTTACAGTAATATAATACTAGTTACTGTAATACAACTGTAATAA